>ADNK01002459.1:85000-101141 GCA_000320545.1 Bigelowiella natans CCMP2755
CTCACCCTTCGCTTTCGTCGGCACCTCATGCAGCTCTTTAGGCACGCATGAGCAAAGCTTTTCGCGCAACGTCTTGCAGCCCCACTTTGAAGGAAAATGTGCTTCATACTCTACATCTATAAGGTTAGTTAAAATGAGACATTAAAAATGTTTCAGAGTTGTTTTTTTTTTGAAATCCACTGAACCTGATTTTGTGCTGATGTGAACTTCTGTCTCACTAGCCCATCTGGATACAATATGATAAATCCAAATGTTTTTAAACTTATGCTTCCTACGACTACCTTATCAGCTCCACGTCCTTATCCAAACATAAGTCGAAAAGAATTTCGTACTTTTCTTTATTCTTCTCCTAACGATAAAGTATGCATTTCTTACATCGTGAGCGGATGTTACAACGCAACACTGGAAAGCTATACCTCTTTCTTTGCACAAGGGTCAAGCAGATTTGGCATATACGCGCTCAATTTCAAATCTTTCACCTTCATTTTTGCCTGTGATATAGAATACATATATTTTAGCATACCGTCCATCTTTCTTTGTAATTTTAGAAACCTTGCCTCCTTTCCCAGCGACTTCCATCACAGTCCACATTCCCCTTTCTCCACCCTGGCGCTTGCGTAGGGATTTGAGAGTGACTGAAACTTCATTTTCCAAACTTTTGGCCATGGCACTCCAATCTGTAAGAATATTAAGACTGTATTCGATTTGATATGAAAGAAAAATAGAAAGAATTGCTCACCCGCAGCAAACTTCAGCTTTGATTTGACTCTGTCATTCTGATCACCGCCTTTTCTCTCAACTATTTTGTTGGATGCACCAGGAGGCCTTCGTTTGGGTTTTTCTAATCCAATTTTTAAAATTTGCGCGGGGGGTGGGGGGGGAGCTGCCATGAGAGGATCCGTAAGCGGCGTTGTCTGAGCAGGTATTGATTTTCTGATCGAATCTGATGATGAGCACACCAGGCCTCATTCTACGTTACTGTTAACAACGGGGAATACCCGATAATATCGGTGATTACCACACGTACTTCTTTCTACATGTACATGTACACCATGAACGACAGAAAACCGATGTTCACTTTTTTCTGGTCTTTTTTAGACGAATTTTTGTGCTGCTGCTGCTGCTGCTGCTGCTCGTGCTCCCATGACTCTCTTCAGAGTACTTACGACAGAACCGATTGCTTGTCTCCACCGATGAAAACAGGGTGTTTTCTTCCCAGAAATGGAATTCCCGGTAGCGGGCCCCAAGTGGAGTCAGAGTTCTCAAGAAGAGCACCGTGCGTCGTCCGGGGCGGAGAAAATGCAGGGGATTTATCGATAAAGTCTCACGGATTTGAGCATCTGGATGGGGAAATAGACCTCGTACTTACTGCGTTCGCGAAAGATGAACGAACCTGTTGCTTGGGGGACAGTGCTCCGGACAGCGTCCGAACTACGAGCTCTTCTTGGAAGAGTGTGGAAGAAAAAGAAAGAGTTCCATCTTACAACTCAAGCGGGAAGAACCCTTTCCCGTGCTGGAACACTTGTATCTCAAAACTGCAAGTTCTATTACCGAGGAGATAAGTCATGGAACCTCTTATTGTGTGCTCTGCTGCCGGTTTTGGATTCTTAGTGGTGATCTTTCTCATCAGCTGCCTGTTCTTGTGTGCTACCACTAACTCGGCGAAGAAGAAGCTTCTAATTATATGTCAACTCCAAATAGCTGCTGTGATGATGAGAATAGTGTCTCATCTGATACAATTTAACTGCCTCTACCATATCATATCGACCCGCTTTCTCAACTCATGTCTAGCACTTGGATTAGTGGAACCAGTCGCGCGTCTGTACGTGGTTTCTAAACGAATAACTCGTCTTTCAGGAGATATAAACAAGAACGCGAAGAAGCCCGCTCCGCCGCTTCCATTGTACATAACGGGCTTGTGCGCAATAGTTTTGTTTTGGACTGATGCGATAATTACTATAATCACTGGTAATCAATACTCTTTCTTCGAAGGTATCGCCATTTTCATAAAATCTGTTCTATAAATCAGATGGTCTATATGGCGCGATCATGCTTCACTTGACGGGGCAGTTCTTGATATATGTCTGCTTGTACTATGCGGCTGGGACACGAATTTCTGTATTCAAAGAGGTTAAGTCGTTGACCACGCGTATTCATTCAATAAGCGAGAAATTCGAAACTGGTAAATTGAGTTGAATTTGACCAAAGGAAGATACTCATGGTATCTTATTAGAACCTTTTTCGCATGCAGAACAAGGAGCTCGCTTCTGCAGAGATCAGTTTGGGAAAGCTGCCTCCAAGACTCAGAGATTACTTGTCAGTGTAACTGTTATAGGTAATTTATACATAGGATAATGATATATTGTTCATAATTTAGAGTGTGTTTTCAGGTCTAATTCTGCTGATAACAAGCGTTGGCTATCTTGCCCTGCGAATAAATCAACTGGTTAAAGGAAAGAATTCATACTGCGAACTCTCCAAAGAAGAGGACACCACAATTAAGTTGATTTGTACTGAAGTTTTCATTTTTTACCTTGCGTATCTATTATACTTCACTTGGATCCCATTGAGGGACGTCATCAACGTTTCCAAACCTCCAGCTCAGCTACAGATAGATCTCAAATCTAATCAGCAAAACGGCATTATCCCTCATTCTACCAAACACGAACTCCGATCCATTTCCAGCAGGATCGTGCAATAATGATGCGGCAAATCATCAGCGCTAGAGCGTAATAACTCTTTTGAGAGTACATCGCTTAGCACGGTGGATTTGACACATGAGTAATGATTACTCTAGTGCTGTAAGTATATATTCGTGTCATAGAAGAGATCTAGAGGTTTTTGCAACACCACCACATTACACAGTCTGTGCAGCTGCATGTGTAACATTCTAGACATATGTGGATTGCGTGAATGTTCTAGTGTTAGGAAACTTACAATGTCATATCATGAGAAAGCTCATTGAGATCATCGCCCAATTGATCAGCACACACATGTTCTGTATCTGCATCCATCATGCACTAGTGCAGGCTGTGGGATCTGAATGTTAGGCACTAGTAGTGGCACATTGTAATTCACAACCCCACAATTCTAGGGCAGTCGATGCCATGATTGTTTTTCTCTGCAATTGCAAACTCAGCAAAAATGATGCTCTTTTTTTTCTGAAAACAGCCTGTGTTGTTTTTGGGACTCAAAAGTGCAAGCATCCCATCCGTTGATTTCTGGCATGAATGTTTTTTGTGTCATTGTTTTATCGCTCTAGCAACCAACATCAATGTGCAGCGTCGAAGTGAATCATTACTAGAAAGTATGATGTTCTGATCCACCCATTTTGTAAACATCACGCTGAAATGATGTGCAGTGATTGCAGTGATATTTGAGTAACCACTGTTATGATAGTCGTATTCCATCATTACCCCTAAACACGGAACATTTCCATGGAGATCCACCATAATAACAGCAAAATCCAACAACATAGGTCACGACGAGTCTGATTGCTACTCTGAAAGGATCCGGAAAATTATCTGCCATGTTTGCTTCGCTCTCTGATTCTGAATATTTTTCATCACTAAATAGTAACACGAAGAAAGCTGCAATTTGTATCAAAAATGAAATTATTCCAAGTGTAAGCATTGTGTACTTAACGAGGTTCAGGTCCCAAATTTCATTTTTTAAGGTTCTAACCCACTCCTTTACAGACTTCTTTCCCCGATTAACACGAGCGTTCCTTGAATTTGTCTTCAACTTGTTAGATTCCTGCCGCGGGGTACAAGGGGTTGGTGTAAGAGATCGTAATTTGTTCCGAGGGGAATCTGTCATTCGAGGCGCTCTTTTTTCTTTGTCAAGCGATCCTGCCTTCTCTTCGGATTCGATTGGATGTAGTTCCACCACATGGTCTGTTGAATTTTCAGTACTGGCGGTTTTAGTTTCTCTGCTCTTGTTAATTTTTACCCCACTAGAGGCTCGGTAATTTTCTTTTCCAGGATATATATTGGTACTTTCCGGAAAGAACACATTAAGATCGCTAACATGTTTCATTAGACCATTCTTACACACATTAATCACATATAAACCATAGGGAAGGATTGTAATGCTCTGTATACAAGCAGTAGCAGTAGATATTGCCCAATATCTCAGCTCGTCTGTGACCAAAACCCCTGAAAGAAGTTCCGGTTAGTGATCGAGCAAATTAAGGTCAGTCTCTACCTATAAGCGTGCCAACTTGTCCAAGAACAGATAGAGCCATTGAACTCTTTATAGCAATATCCAAAGTTGGAGGGATGTTCTTTTGCAAGTCCTTTATCAAAAATTTCTTCTCGACAAATACGCGGAAGCCGTATAACATAACCAAGTACAAGAATCCCTAAATCATTATGATGTCAAAGATGAACCTTATCTTTAAGTATGAATGAATTAGAATCATCAACCAGAGAAGTAACTGAAATCACGAGATATAGTTGCCACGGAATTAAAATTAACCGAGTCGTCAAGGCGGACCATATATTCGCAATGACCATGAACAGGGATAGCCTGAGAATTACCAAACACTGCATCAATGCCATCAATGATCAGTTAGGTTGCAGCAGAAGTATACCAGAGAAACTTCGTTGGGTATGTCATCTTCTGGCCCCACCTGCTGACCAATTTGGCAACTACTAAAATCAACATGATGAAGCTTACTCCAAACAAAGCTGCATCAAATGTCAGGGCTGCAGACAACATTGCGGGGAGATGAACTTGGACACTGAGAGGCACAAAGAGGCTTGTCACAAAGCGGCATCACTTCGTCGTCGTAAGATGAAAATATAGGGCGTTTCAGTTTGAAACCGAATTGTTATCATTGCAGAGTCGATGCACAAAAATAATGACACCAGAGCTTTTCCGAAGCAGGGGGAACTAATTCCAGAGAAGATTTCCAAAGGTAAATAAGGAAGAGATATATTATGCGACAAAGATTCTACATTGTCGTCAATGCAAAACCAAAGAACCTCCTTTTGGTCACACGTGTCAAGCCGACTTCAAATACGCTTGTGACAGACACTTGTCGCAGATATAAAATCGGTGGAGATCAAACTCAGGTAACCAAGGAAGGATGATGGCCGAAAATAGCTCCGAGCCCTTCATGGGCGAAGTACCAAGAGAAATAAGTGATGTTTCGATGTAACCAGAGTGATGACTAGATTTCGCCTGTATCTGTAGTTCGTGTGTATTGCTCATCCCGTTATGTGGATTTCTTATTTCATACATTGTGCACGAGCTTTGATAAATGCAAGTTCTCTAAACTTCTGAATTTTATCTCAACAGACAATAAATCCTCTTGCTGTAGTGGCAAACGAATTTGCGCGTGGATTGCTTGTGGCCTTTGTATTGTTGGGGTAGCTCTAATCATCTTCTTTTTCTTCCCAAGAAGTGTGGAAGGATGTGTTGATAGAGGAGGGCTCGCTCAGCCAACTTTTAGTTTCCAAACAGCGCCACCCTTGGTATTCTTCATCTTGAAGTTCGTACATAGATCAACATAACTTTGTAAACTTGTTATTGCTCAGTTCGAGGTGTCCTTCGTCCTTCCAGGCCTGTATGAATAATACTTACAAACTTATACATATGTTATTGTGTTGTCTTATTCTTCATTTAGCGATACTGATTCTAGTCTTACGATCCTATAAAGGGTTCGAAACAGCAACTACTTTGATATTAAGTTTAAAAGCATTGATATTACGGTGAGTTCGAAGACATACTACTCAGCAATATGATTAACGTAAAGTTTTAGGGAGTATATCGAGGAGAAGATGTAGCTACTGGCTCTATAAGGTAGACTATGGTGTGCATTCATGAAAAATATAGCTATGATCATGTTCATATTTTAGCAACTTTAACGCAAAAGCAAGAGGAGAGTCTTCGTTAACAGTGACGATGGACACTATCCCACAGTAAGTTTATCTGTTACTGACATTTATTGAATAATCGTTGACTCTGATCTACCTAGGGCTATGAATAGCCAGACAATTGTGGACTTCCTAGCTGTAGATTGTGCGGATATTGTTAATGGAAGATGGGTCAGCATATTTAAGAAAACACATATTCTTCGTGTTCTGACTATCCATTATGTAGAGGGTAGATTTCCAAAGCGACATCACTCTTGACACAGCAGATGTTTCATTTTCCTTTCAGGTAAATAATGTCTATGTAATGTCTTTGAACACCGTAATGTGATGAAAAATCTGCAAAGGAGAAAATCGATTTTAATTTACAAATACCTACTATTCAGACTTCTATAGATCTACCTTGTATAGCTGGTAAAATTGCAATTTGTTCAAATTATTACATACAGAATGAATTAGTTGACTGCTATGTTGGTATTAGGATCGCTTCCACCAAGCTCAGATGATGGCTTAGAATGCCAGACAAACAGTGTTTTGTAATGCCATCAATTTGAAATGTTAATGAGCGGTCACGATGTAACAGTAACAGTGCAATTTGCCACTGTTTCAGCCTCGTACTTGTGTACCATGCGGCATCTAGATGTTCACGTCCACAACTGCAATGCAAAGTAAAGTGTGATGCTGGCATGGCAAAATCACGAACGAACATGATGTCCTTTCCTGCAACAATCATTTTTGTGGCTCTGGCTAGCTGGATGCACACTCTAGCTCTGTTCATTGATGTGAAGCCGAACGTGTGGTCATGCTGGCAAATTGTCAAGATTTCAGAACACGTGCAATGGTGAACTTCAGAACTGCTAGACTGCGCAGAGCTAGAGAGTTCCACGAATCAAGCTAGCAAGAGCAAAGCTGGCCATCCTCAGAAGTTTGAACGAAGCATCATCTAGCTAGCTAGCACAGCTAGACACGTTAACACGTTGCATCGATTGTCTGTGATGACATGATGATCTAGATGATGTCGACGCTCTCAGCATCCTAGCTAGCATCGTTTAAATTGCTGCGCCATGTGACTTCGTGAACAATTCCAACTGGCGATTTCAGCTGCGATCCAGTGCTAGAGTGGTGCGCGCAAGGTTCTGGGGTTGTCAGGTTGTGACAAGGTGTGCAACACCTTCTTCAGTTGAAAAAGCAAATCAAGACTTCACAATTCTTCAAGCAGCGTGCAATCCAAAGTGTCTAGGTGTGTTCAAAATTCGACAACAGGCAAAGTGACGTTTTCAGTCGACAGTTTGCACACGATGAGTGTCGATTCTGCTTCTGGCATTGAAAGGCCATTGGGATTCACAGAACCAAAAATGGGACAAACTGTTGAAGGAAGCAATGTGTGAAGCAAGGAAGAACATTGAACGTTGAACATTGCGAGATTGAGCGGAGCAACTGGCAACGATGCAAAACCACATGCGCAAGAACCACATGGGAAACATGCATTTGAATGTGAACATGCACACAACAAGCAGCGCCTACAAGCAAACAATGAACAATGAACAATGAACAAAGCGTTGATCAAAAACTACATGCGCCAGAACCACATGGGACAAACAAACAAACGTGATGAAGAACTGCATTTTGCAAGTAAAGTGGATTCTCCGTTGTTTAGTGGCGACGTTCCTCCAAAACCAACCCGTTTCAACGTGGCGACAACATCCAAAATTGCAAATTCCTCGTGTGGTGCCCGCACCGCGATTTGCACATCAGCGACATACTGAAATCCATGTCTCAAAATGCAAATTGCATGCATTGAGAACTCTGTGAGGGTGGTGTCGAGGCATCTCTCTTGTAGTAGTTGAAGCACCGAAGCACCGTTCCAGCTCTGTGGAGTGAGGAGACACATTTGGGCTGGACTGTTACCGGTCAGTGAATGAAAATGATTTGCTCACTTGCAGACATTCAATCAGTTGACGGGATGGGGTGATGGAGGACAGAATCCTTCTTTGTATCCAAATATTGCGCCAAATCGACTTTCATTATTGATCATGTGCCTTTTATGCACAGTTGTGAGTTCAGTCGTCGTAGAGTCGGGATTCGATGGGATGCAAGTGCTCCAGGTAAATTTTTCTTTTAACGGCAGAGGCAAAATGATTTATTGTGTGGCGTTCCAGGCCGAATGAGCTGGGCACACTCGTGCTGGTAGCCAAGTTTCCGACGCCGAAAAAGTCTAAAACAAGATTAGGAAAGGTCATTTCATGGAGGAAGTGCAACCTTGACATTGATTCAATGAGGTCTATTTGTTTTGTAAGTTGATCGGATATGAAGAAAGCGCCAGTTTCGCACTTGCTGCATTGGAAGACCTTCTCTGCCGCTACGCACGTCTTGATGGAATTCAGAGGGTGGGACATTTAATATTGCCAGCTAAGCGGATATTATTTTTTCGGCTGCCATGTCATTATCATCCATTATTAGTAGTAGCGTCTTATTCTAGTTCGTCTAGGTTTTGCTCTTTGCTCCAACAGACGCCCGAGCCAAGTTTGAAAGCCTTTTGAAGAAGCATAGGCTACAAGGTTTGGGTTGCTGTGAGGGGCATAGTCTCTATTTAGTCATCATTATGTAATGCCACACATCCCAATCAGTATTCCCCTACATAGAATCGTGGGCTCTTGTTCCTATGCTAGGAGGTACTGGGGATACGACCTCCTCAGATCTTGGGTAGTAGTAGACGTCGTAGCAGCAAATAGTAGAACGACAGTGCTGCATCAAACAAATATCTGAATTTACACGAGTATTTAACCTTATGTGTAGTTGTATACTCGTGCAGCTTCCTAAATCGTATGCATTTTCGTACCGTTCACTACCATTTTCAATGCTCTAAAATGCCATTATCATTGCTATCATTTTGTCAGGGCGATGCTGAAGTCTGCATTGGAGCGTGTAAGAAACCAAATAAAGGCTGTAAAGATAGCCACCTCTTCTGGGACCTGGAGAAAAGCAAACATTGCGTTCATTGGGTCTGACTGTCTCGAGCTTTCGCCAATGGACATTCGCATGCTCTTTGGGAGTGTTTCCAGGTTATAATCAACAAGAATCGCTGCTTGCCGATCATAATACGACTACACAATAAATGTTCATGCATCTTAAAGCGCGTGTATGACGTATAAAAAATGTGTTTTCTCTGTGGCACCGCAGTGTTTCGGGCTGGGATGCGACAATTTTGCCAGCCAAGGATGGTGGCTATGTTGCTTTGTGCCTCGGCGAAAATGTTCCTTCTACAGTGTTTGATGTAAAAACAGCAGAATGAGGAACAGGATATTCAAAATCTAGGTCGTCATTCGAATGATGCTGTATTTAGGGAGTCAAATGGTCTGACAGGACCACATGCGTGTCGCAGATGCAAGCTTTATCTCGCAATGGCGTCCAAAGTAAGACGACCATACTCTGCCACCTCGCCGTATTCGTTCTCTTCATATGAATGTATTTTTTCTAGGAGTACATGTCGGAGATACGTTCGAAGACATAGATGAACTCGAAGATTTAAAGTTGTCCATAATCGTTAGCATAGTCAGCAACATTACCATTAGTGCCTCTCTAGAAAACAAGCCCTGTATGTTTACCGAGCGCATATTTATCCTAGGAAGGACAGTAGTGGCGATTTAGACATTTTTCTTGAGCAATCAGAACAACATATACAGAGAATGTTGTTTTCGTCACGATTCCCATATTTTTGTTAATATTACATTTTCAGAGGCATTTATGCTCACGAGATAACTATTTATTGTTAATCTGTATAATGACCGCATCTTCCATTTCAGAGCTCTCTTCGAACGCACGAGCAAGTTGTCTACCGAGGAGCGGCAGCTACGGTCGATATCGAGGACGTATTGTTTTCTTAAAAATATGTACAGTACCACCACCGCCATCAACGATGATGAAAAGACAAGAGGGGTGATATTGGAGTGAGGGAAGACTGCAGAAATGCGACACCGTCATGCTCGGCTTCAGCAGCTACCAATGTGATCTGCAAGGAAGGGGCAGAGAGAAATGGTAGAAAAGGCGGGATACTTCTCTTGAAAACACATACGACAGCCCGGCAGCTTTACTGTTTCACACTGAGCTGATTTCACTTCCATCACTCATATGCATTAATAATGCCTGTTATTATTGATTGGGTTTTGTAAGTACTGGCTATAATAGATTGCATTGGTATAGTTTTTGCCCATGATCTTCTAATTTGTGGAACTCCCTTCCTCTCGCTTGCACATGCATACAATGTACTAGTAACAAATACCTTAACAAATACCTGCATTGCAAGTGACCTCTTGCTCCAAAATGATTCTTTTTTTTTTCACCTGACGTACGTAATCTCGATATACCTTCAAGCTCTTCGATCGTATTTGGGGCAAAGCAGTCACGCAATGCCCAGCATGAATCCGCACGTTTGATGCAGCTGCTAAGTTTCATATTGTTACCTGCCTGATGTACACAGTGCTCCAAAGCAATGCCCGTGTGCGAACAGCGATCACGCAATACCAAACAATACAGCTAGCTAGCCCATGTGATTTCCAATAATATAAATGTACACATGCGAAATGTCACACATGTCGCCGGTCATAGTTAGCTCTAGAGCTAAGCAAATTCAAGTATGTGTGTAGCGTCTTTTTAGCAGTGCTAACAACATGCATGGCGGCTGTGGACATTTCACGCGCTAGAGACACGCAAGCTAGGGGCATTGCAGCTGCGCGCAAGCCTAGAAGCGTCTAGATATAGAGATGTGCTTCATCACCATCTAGCCATGTAGGGCATCATTCAAAATTTGATGAACATTCATTTGTCGGTGTTACGGCACACGATATATTACATTTTTTGTTGGGATAGAGAACAATATCACTCGTCACCACCACAACATTCACCAGCGAAGAAATCTTGCACAGTCGCATCACTGTTGGGATCCCCTTCATCGTCCCCAGAAGATCCAGCTCCAGCTCCAATTTGGGCACCAACTTTTAGATCTTCTTTGACTTTGGTTGTTAAAACTTTGATCGAGGCCTCGAGTGACGATGCCTGTTCTTCAACGCTTCCCTCGCCTCCTCCTGACCCCGTAAGTTTTGATATCAATGGGTCAGGCCATTCAGCCATTCTCGCGAGTGCTGTAACTTTGGCATTTGATGGTTCATCCATGCTATTCTCACGAGAGCTGTTCTGATGGACCCTGTTGAAGAATTCATTTTAGTTTTTTACATCATCTGATGAAACAAAAAAGGAGACTCTTGTTTTTAAAGTAAAAAACACTTCATCTCCACTCCGATTTTCACAAGACAAAAAACCTGGAGGAAATGAGGAGAGGGACTATTATCCAGATCCCAAGCTTCAGGAGCGGCGAAGCGACGCTTCCACGACCCATTTCTCCAACAGGCTTCACGAGGGAGGTGTGCTTTTTGAATTGAATTTTTAAAAATGTAGAACCCAGTCGTGTGAGGTACAAATGTAGACCATTCAGAACCTGCGACAAACCGAAATAAGAAAAGGGAATTTGAAGAATCTCATTGATTTATACAATGCGACTTCCTACGGACGTTGTCGCAATAGCTAAATTCGGTTAGGATAACAGGCGCTCAGACCGGGTTGGAGCTCTGTGGAGAGCATCGATCATTTTGTGCTCTTCACTCAGTCCTTACCATTCCCGTCTTCGGTGATGACTTGGTGACGTTTGAGCTTTCAAAATTATCCGACGTCCTCCGACTTTCTAGCGTCACACACCAATGAAGCAGACCCGCTTCGCACTTCCCAAAAACCTCAAGTCTACCTCCAAATGGGAAGCAGTTGATGAATTTGCCAATTCGGATTTAGCATTTGAGCTGAGAACGAAGATAACAAATAATCTACGTACAACAGCCATCTTTGGTAATGATAGAACGTAGTTTGCTTTGCTTTTAGTGAATTAACTGATATTTGGTAGGGCGACTAGACGAAATTGAAGGTGCCGATATAGAAGAATTCAAAGTGGTAAGCGATCAGTTCTTTATCCATGCAAAATTCTCACTAGTGTTATTGATGAAGGTGGTAATTGGAAACAAGGGCACTGGAAAGACTTCCTTGATCTTCAATCTTTGTGACATTCAATGTACTCATCAACGCCCTCTCGGAATATTTGTTTATTGGTATGTGTTATTATGGCAGCCAAAGATCAAGCTCCTACACACGGTGTTGCAGAATACAACGCATACTGGCCCATTAAGGTATGTATGAACGCAATAAAGCACCCGCACAATGTTGAAACCCCCCCCTGTCTACTAATAGCTCACTCGAGGGGGGAGACCAAAAATAGTTCATCTCCAGTTTTGGGATGCAGGAATATGGTGCTTGACCGACGAGAGGTAGTAACATCCAGCTTCCCACTATTCCAAAAGGCAAGGATTTTTACATCTTTTCTCTGAACTTCGTAGCAAAGTACTTGAAAAGAGGTTGAAAGAGCAGCAAGCTGAAAATGGCGACGCGGTGAGACAATTAGGCTCTTCTCATTTAGCATCGTCTTTAGAATTCGAAAGCAACACTTGAACCCTTCCAGGTTCTCTACGTGTGCACCAGCACGGATTACAAGTCGTTCAGCACAATTCAAGCTATGGTGACTCAATACCTCAATCATCACTGCTTTTTGTTGCTCCCCTCCACACGACAGAGCTCTGAACGATTCCTTTGCCTGTTTTTTGCAGATAGAGAGCAATTCAGCTCCAGTGCCCCTTCCACCGGTGCGTGTGGTTGTGATGACAAGGTATGAAATTACCCATCCCTCCTGCCAAAATACGAATGTAGATTTTTTCTGGTACAACAATAGACATCAAATATGCAATAATACGTCTCCATATTTAAACGGCAGCAACATGAAAACCACCACTACTACTACTACTACTACTACTACTACTGCAACTACTACTACTACAATCACTACTACTGACACCACATTGCCTCAACTAGGGCCGACCAGTGGGTGAAAAGAGCTGTCGGAAGCCGAGATCTGACTTCGATAAGGTGGTATTGTTTCGTTCGTATGATGATTTGTAGTGATAGCTAACTCTCGACAGGAAAGAGTATGCAGTCGGTACATGTGGAATATCAAATGCAACCTCCGTCTCCCCTTCGTTCGAGAAACAGGTCCGAACTGGTCTTTGTGAATATGCAACTTTTCCATATCTGAGGAGAGAAACGATCTGAATTGTCGTCAGGATGCTACCCGATTGCTCAACATGCTAAGTTGTAAGCTATTGGAGCAGCGTTACAAAGATGGTTAGTCGAGGGTGCTATCGTGCGGAGAGCAGGAAATTGACTCAAATCGACACGCACTATAGTTACGCTGCGGAACTATTACGAGCAAGCTCGAATTTCCAACGCTGTGAGTGGATCGGAGGCATGCACTTTTATCCTTATTCCCATGGTTATACCCTTGGCATCAGACACTGTCTTTGCAAACAAACACAACATTGTGTGTGTGAAACAATAGCCGATGCGATGATGTACCAATGAAGCATCGACTTAAGCAAATTCGGTATGTACTCATGACCGCTTTCGAAGGTGCCTGTTCCTCATTGAGCTCATTTGAGATCAACGTGTTCTACAAGCGCGCTCGGCCGCCATGCGTGTGCGATATTTGCCGAATAGGACAACATGTTGAAACATATCCAAGGAATCTGTGAAGAGTCTCTGCCCGCATTACTATTGGTGATAGACTGCTACTGCTACTGTGAAAAGCGGCTGTGGTGTTGCTGAGATGTGCACCTAGGAGTTTTTATTGCGACTGCTGCATAAGCGCGTACTATATATAGCGTACGTGCAATTGCTACAACAAGCAACCAAACCACGCATTAGAAAGCGTAAAAGCGTATACCATCATGTAGCTTTTCGACTTTAGGGACATGAAGCGTCTGCTGTTCTTGAGCGCTAGCAAGCTAACGCTAATGGCATGGGATGAACATGTGCGCAAGCGCAGTAATATAACGTCTGGCAGCATATTATAGACTATGCACATGCAACAAGCTGTGCACATCCTACAAAACAAGCACGTGTGGTGCGATTCCATTTTTTCCTCATATCAAAATGCAACCTCGTTCTTCTTGTCGAACCCCAGGAACCTCCACCACATACTCACATGCGTAGTTTTTGGATGGTTCCCACTTGTAGCCCCTTTGGTTGCTCGTTACATAGGTCCCGCGGATTTTCTAGTACAACGAAAGCATAATCACAGAATGGTTGGAGCGTGGTTGTTGTGTGAAAGCAAACATCAGTAATTGTTAGTCTTAAAGTACTTTTCTTGAGTTGAAATGTGTATGCCCGTGGCACCAGGTATGCACCCCCCGAAACATATGCTCGAGATCCGACGAAGCGCTGTACTTCATGTATTCCTTTCCAGGCCCTGTAGCAGCAGAATGGCACTGGTGAGAGGAGGTGCTTCACACACCCCTTGCTTCTTAAGGACATCATGAGCAGCGACGGCAATTACAAAAAGCATTTCCGTGTTAAATAGGATGACCCTACTTTGTTTGTTTGACAGATTTTGGAACGTGGGTGAGTGGTGGGTCAGCACCAGCAGGTTCTGCTTTTCACTGAAGCGTTAAAAACAAGCTTTCACGACATCACAGGAAAGAAAACTACACAGGGCATTTATGTGATCATCCTCAATAGAAGCTAAAAACCACAATTTATCACCGTCTTGCCTCTCCAATCGCCTCCTGGATTACTTCGACTATATTATTCATGAATCGAGTCAATATCATTGTTCGTGAATGAGAACAATAGCTCGGACCTGTCTTTCTATGCCACATGTTCGTATCGCTAACCTATGTAAGTGAGCAGAAGAATTGAAGATTTATAAAGATTTGAATAATTGAAGAAGAAGAAGTCTCACAATTTCTAGATACGAAATCTCGAATGCACATTTTCAGATAAAGCGTAGGCTGTGTTGAAGGAAGAAATATTTTGGTTAGCGCCTACTGCTACTTATCCTCCAAATTGTTGTTGAAATCTGCTTGCATCTTATTATCAACCATTCGAGTCAACCCGAATGTCCACTATACCTCTATAGGACGAGCTTCTTTTTTGGTTGTCTTCTTTTCGTCGCTTTTTCCTTCAGGCTTTGCTCTCTCTTCTTTGCGTAATCTGGTACCTCCTTCGTCCTTTTCCTCTCGGTCTTCCTCTTCCTTCTTCTCCTCCTTCTCCTTCTCTGTGAAGCAGACTCGGAAGTCGTTGAGCTTGTACTCGACGCACTCTGTGCTTTTCGAGACTTGGACAGTTTGTTCTTTAGGAATGTAGGTCCACAATGTCCCACCGCATACTCGTACATTACCACAAACGATGGAGTCATCTTGGAGAAACGTCGCGCCTACACGCTCACAGAGCCCTCGCAAGTAATGATTCACCTAAGCATTATAGGAGGCGGCAGCAGTGGCGGCGGCGGCGGTTTCAGCAGTATAATGTATGGTCAAACGCTTTAAACAAACCTCTTGAACTGTACACCTGTGCTCTTGGCCACTGTAATACTCGCTGTATGAGAAGAAGCGACTATCATGAGGAGGTTGCTTCAACGTTAAGTTTGATGTGAGAAGCAGCACTAATGACATTCGAAGCAGCATTAGCAACGGTTAGTGGTTAGTAGCAATTAGTTGTCTTAGGTCCGAACTGATTCCCCGCTAGCACGATGACAGTCTCCCATCTTTACAGTAGGAAAACAAGCAAACCATCATTACGCGAAGTGCCAACCTTACTTCAACTCTAATAACGTACTGAGAGGTGCACTTCTTCAGGAAATCCTCGTATATATCGCGCTTAGCAGGTGGCTTTCCAAGTGCACAGATGTCTCCCAACAGAGCGAGAATCGGGGCTGCAGGCTTCAGAATTTCCTATTGCATTTGTAGTTACATGGCAAGGCGGATTTCTTGCTACTCTTCAAAGAAGTACTCTATAGCTACAAATAGAAACGGTGTCTTACAGCAAGGTCCGGTAGTTCCTCGTAGAATTCAAGATGAAGATCCTGCCATTTACATGTAAGACATAACATCAGCTGGTATGGGCCCATTCCCCCCCCCCCCCCCCCCCCCCCCTCCCCTCTCTCTAGCTTCATCTGGAGGGAAATAATAGCCTGTTCTCACCGAAGCGATCTGCACTTGAATCGAGTTGGATTTGGACTTGCCCCCAGCTGTGAGTCTTCCCTCCTGCTCCCGAGCCTCCATTCTTCCGAAATTTGTACCCGGTTTGTTGAAGGGAAGTTCCAGAGGAAATATGCA
>ADNK01002458.1:0-73159 GCA_000320545.1 Bigelowiella natans CCMP2755
CAACAAGAGCGTATTGGAGCAGCGTGCGGTAAGAGGACGAGAAGTAGGGAGGACGGAGTTCAGAAATGTGTATCGTCGTCATCATCATCAGCAGCAGCAGCAGCAAGCATCATCTTCTGGTGTAGGCGGAAATATGGTGATTCTCATATTAGATCCATCAAGGCTACAACAAGAAGTAAGTGACATATCAAACTATGCATTGCTATGTATTGCTACATCATCTTATGTATTGCCATGCGTTACTACATCTAATCCCTTGCATTTGTGCTTACAGGATGACGATTTTAAGTACCTCGCAGCTTGGGAAGAAGAAGACAAAAAAGCATCGTCATTATCATCATCTTCATCAGGACTACGAACAACATCATCATTTATGAAAGAAGGCAAGGTTCATCGTAAAGCTACTACTACTACTACCACTATAACCCAAGAAGTAGTAGCGTACACTGCAACGATTAGCTAATATCCCGTTATTACATCGCTTCTTACTTATACCCTCTTCATCTTCCTTGTATTCCTCCTTTCTTCTGCTTGCTTCTTCACAGGATAGAAAAGCTAGTAGGAATAATGAGAGGCGGAGGAGGGGAAGGAGGAAGATCAAAAAGGGCAAGAATGTAGACAACTTCTACAATGTAGGAGGAGGAGGAGGAGGAGGAGGAGGAGGAGGAAGAACAAATCGTGGTTTGATGGGGAACGATGTGGCTCTTCATGACTACTATACTGGTGACGTCAAAGCTGCTGCTGGTGATGATGATGATGCTTGGAATGCCGCAACATCATCATCATCATCATCATTGCGACCAGATGGCGCAGGAAGAGGAGGAGGAACTACTTATTTGGACAACAACAACAACAACAACAACGATGACAACGAGGAGGAGGAAGAAATGCTAACTAGTCGTGTTGCTGGTGATGATCATCAAGACCAAAAATTGGCGTTATCGTCGTCATCTTCGTCGTCTCTCTCGCATCATCCCATCATTGGATCTCTTGAGCTTGCTAAGAAAGGTGTTTGTTGATGATTATAGATGAGCGGCAGCTACTTACACTACGACTGATATTAAAGCAGCAGCAGCAGCATTAATGAAGAACAAACAACACATCAGAATTAATATGCAGCATGTATGCAGTTATCTGATGATGGCCATCTGCGAATAGCCCTACCCATCATAACTACATAATGTGCTTCGTCTCTTTCTTTGTGTGTCAAGAGCAAAACAACTCACTGCTGATGACACTTACTGTTATCATTATCATTCTTCTTCTTCTTCTTCTTCTTCTTCTTCTTCTTCTTCTTCACTGACCATTATACTCATCCGCATTCTAACCTTCTCAGCTGGAGAAAGACGAGCTTTGCTGTGTTTGGATGCGAAGAGTGGTCAAGTAGGGGTAGTAGTAGTAGTAGTAGCAGCAGTAGTAGTAGTAGTAGTGCGTTCTAAAATAATATTGTGTACTTCGATGAAAAATACACACACACACACACACACACACACACACACACACAAACTCGCGCGCAATCGTATAATATACAGCAAAATCACAGGTTTTTGCTGACCAGCAGCCTATTCTCAGAACCCATCAAGAGCATGAGTAAGAAGGCTATTATCATCACCATGATTATCACGTTGTTACTACTACTTTTCTTGCTTGATGTATGTGATGATGATGATGATGATTGTGCCCGATGATTCCTCCTTTTTCTTCTTACTTGCGGGAGATCATTATGTGTTGTTTTGTTGATAACAGGCAGCTGTCAATTGTACAGAAAACAGTGAAGCACTTCCATTTGATACTGTTAGTACTAGTAGTACTAGATGATGATGATGATCATGATGATGATGATCACTATACTCATGCTCACGATTTATATTTGTGGTACTTTCTTCTTCTATTTTCCTCCTCCTACTAGTACTACTACTACTATTGTAGCGACTACAGTAGACTGCTATCATCTCTACCACATGTTCAACTTAGAATGAAATCATCATACATTACTGCTGCTTGATTAGATAATGATGATAATGATGATGATGATGATGGTGACGATGAACATGTTGCGTATTTAGGTATCCTTTTGTGGCCGTGGTTCTTGTCGTCGCCTATTTTCAGACTGCTTTTGATGCCCAACGCAAAGCACCGCAAGTAACACTTCCTCCTCCCTCCTCCTCCCTCAGTAGTAGTAGTAGAAGTTGTAGTAGTAGTAGAAGTGGTAGTTAAGAGTTTAGTCTGATGAAGAAATGATGTGTGAAGCAATGATAGCTGCTGCTGCTCCTCCCCCTCCTCCTAAGATGGGTGATGATTTCTATCAACAACAGCTACAGGCACAGAATAACCAATTGAGTGAAAAATCAAGGTAGTGTTATTATTATTATTATTATTATTATTACCTGCAGATCCACAATAATAGTAAGCTAATAAATGAGAGTAGTAAGTATGATGTAAAAGGATAATGATGATGATGATGATGATGATGATGATGATGATGGGGGGGGGGGGGAGATAGAGGGAGGAGTAATGATCAGCAACACTATTCCAACAACAACAACGACAACAACAACAACACAAACCTTGTATTGATATGATCATCATGATCTCATCATTAGGGGTGGAGACGATACGGATCTTATACTCATACTGGCAGCTGTTTTCTTCGTTGCTGTTATTCTCATTGTTTGGCTGGTGAGTAGTACATGCATGCATACCTACACCTACATATCTACTACTACTACTACTACTACTACTACTACTACTACGAGAACAGCCCCTTACTTCGGTTGGGGGACTGATGAGCTCATTACTATCATTAGAATAATTAATATATTATCTGTAGAAATATACGGAGTGTGTTGTGTTGTGCTGTTGCAACCCTAATTAACATCATCATATTATTCTCAAACGGTCGCTGCATCTACTACTACTACTACTACTACTACTACTACTATCATTCCTACAGATTTATCGATTTAGAGCTGCATGTGAGCGCCTATTTAGAAAGGTATGATGATGAGGATGATGAGGATGAAGATGATATTGATGATATTGATGATGCACACACACACACACACACACACACACACACAGCTAGATAGGTTAGTGTTGTGATACTTCTGCATCTATTGGCTCGTAATGATGACATCATCATCATCATTGTCATCATCATAACTTAGTTCCTAGTCGTCGATATATTGATGATCTACCTGTTCGGGGGTGCAAGTATGATTCTCATAGGCCTTGTGAGGCTGCAGGTTGGGTATACTACTACTACTACTACTACTACTGCTACTACTACATGTTGTGTGCTATAGTGATGCAGGTCACACTCCTAATCATCATCATCATCATCATCATCCAAGGAGAGAAAAACATGAGATTCAATCGCTTGTTGTTTTATGCTGTCATTTAGAGGCTGATGCTGCTGCTGCTGCTATTGATACTACAACAATTATTCCACATCATCATATCTGTTCTCTCTGAATACTTAATTGTTAGATTTTAGTTGGAAAAGATACATTCCTATTGCTGTCCTGGAACTTAGTAAGAACCAACACAAAAAAGCACACATGGCCAACATTATGACGACATCTCGAATAACATTGGGGGATGGATTTTCCCATTGTTCAAACATCATCATCAAGTTGTTGCTGGGGGGCTATAGAAACACAGTCCTGCTATATGTGTGGTATCATCGAGTGGTAACGTTTGTTTGTGTTGCGGGTGTGTTGTGTTTGTACTAGGCATGTGGGGGACTAGCTTCCTTATATCTAAAGCTACCTGAAACTCTACGGAGATTCTACTTGGTAGTAGTAGTAGTAGTAGTAGTGCGTATAAGTTGTGATAATCAATCAATCAATCAATCAATCAATCAATCAATGATACCACGGGTGATGGTGGTGTTTGGATGCAGCAATATCCATCATTCTTATAAATAATTATCACCTTAAAGAGAAACATGGTGTTGTTGTTGTCGTTGTTGTATTCAGGTGGTTCTAAGCGCTATAATGGCAGTGATGATGGTCAAAACTCCATAGATTGTTCTCATTGTCTTCTTCGTCATCTCTCTCTCTCTCTCTCTCTCTCTCTCTCTCTCTCCCTCTCTCTCCCTCTCTGTAATGGTGGTGGTTGGTACTCGAGAGCAACAGTACACAACATCATCAAGTTATATATTTCTCGCTACTACTACTCTCATCCTCATCTGACTATATCCCCACCAATACCCAAACCACCAGGTCATCACATTACCATGGGTATTTCTGCTGATATTCTTGTCTCTAGCAGCATTGCTAGATCTCGGATCTGGATTACACAGAAGGTAGGATGAAGTAGTAGTTTGTACTCACATAGTAGTATTAGTAGTAGTAGTAGTAGTAGTAGATGATGATGATGGAGTATGCGAAGCAGCAATTGACGTGATAGACGATAAGAATCGTTTATCTCTCACACACACACACACACACACACACACACGTATACATATACATATACACACACACATAATAATACACTCCTCCTCGTTGCGACTCTAGCTACATATATACATGTTAATATGCATGCTTATTGTGGTGTTTGTAGGATGCGAGTGCTGGGAGACTTTATCAGCTCGGATAGAGACCTCATTCCCTTTGTTACTCCAAGGATCTTTTATGAGGTGATAATAGCTGCAAGTAGTAGTAGTAGTAGTAGTAGTAGCATCTGTAGCTCTGAATTTTATCACCACCCTAACTCCACCGTCGCATGTTTGAATTGGGAATGTGGTGGTGGGGGGGGTCAAGGAGGAGGAGGAGGTCATCTAATTGAATATAAATTCCCTCTAGCTTCTTATAGCTTCTATGACGGCCATTCTCATCATCGTCCTCACAACCATGATTGATCGATGTCATCCATTATTCATGAAGGCCCCTGGACTCCGATTTCGATTCGCAAACTTGTTTACCTATGGATTACTGGTTAGTAGGAGGAGGAGCTCCTTTCTCCTCTCAATATTCAACAATGATGATAATAATCACCATCATTACATGTACACACATATACATAAATACTTGGTGCTACTATTCGATGTGTATCTGGTGTTAAGCTGCGTGAAAATTGTGTGGTGGTGAAGGAGGGGGAGGGGGGGAGGAGGAGGAGGGGGAGGAGGAGAATATATGCATAAATTAATTGTTTTCATAAGAGAAGGGACAACGATGATGATGATGATGATGATGATGATGATACTGAATGGGTAGGTCGGATGCACTCCTGTGGGGACATCGGTGATGTTCTCAACCTTAACTATGATCGTTGCCGGGTTAGCGTATGGCCTCTACATTCTTCCGTAAGACATATACGGCGACGATGAAACTGATGATATGATAGAAGCAGCAAAAAAGTAGATGATTAGGTAGATACTGTATCGGCAAGATGTATTGATGTATTGATGTATGCATACTACGTACTAGTATTAGGGGGAAGATTATCTGTTTTATCATTCACACAGTGTAACATCAGCATTCTCATTTTTCACATCATAAATTAAGTATTATTTGTTTTTGTTTTGCTGCAGTTACCACCAGAAAAGGATTCGGCCTTTACCCCTTTCAATGTTTGGTCTTGTATTTTTTGCGTACGTTCATTATCCGGTAGGAAACAATAAATGATTCCCAACTCATCGGTAGGGGTGGAGGGGATGGTGAAAATATTATTCCATCGCAAGTAAACTCCCTATTCCTCTCCCTCCCCCCCCGCACATAAACCCACACGTACCTTGTTCTTTCTTTCTTTCTTCTTTTAAGTCGAATAATGAACATTTATGAATTTTTTCAGGTAATCCGGCCTTATGCACGTGCAATCAACTATTTGTTTCCCTTTGATGGTTCAGTAACAACCACGGTATAGCATGTTTTTCTTCCTACATCTTTGCTGCCTTGCAATGAATGATAGTTGTCAACTTCGACCTGAAAGAGAAAGGTTGAGCTTTCAAGCATGAGAGAAAGGATTGTAAAAATTGAGGGTAAAATGCCAAGGTCTTGTTTGTGCCTAGAGTGCATCATCATGTCTTTATAATTTTATGCCAAGCAACATGTGTGCCGAATCGAACGAAAACCCGTGAATGCGTGTGTCTAGATCTAAAGATATGTGCGTGCGCTCTGAAATGTTCTGGCTACGACATCATATTAGCATGGACCTCATTGTCGGCAGATAGCAGTTCTGACAAATCCGTGCATGCTCTGTGTGCATTTAGATGCATGCTCAACCTCGCACACAGCGCAGTCACATTGTGACACTAGCTAGCTAGCTGCTAGCTAGAGTGTGGATACGATACGTGCCACTCCAGCTCTTTGCAACTTTGACATGCTAGCATGGGCTAGATGGGTTCTGATGCTTGCTAACTTGTGTGGCACAATCAGCTGATAACTAGCTAGCTAGCTAGCTCACATCTGCTAATTGCTAGATTGCCTGAAGCATTTAGACATCTGACATGCATCTCTACATCGCCATTTCGTCCAATCTCACATGGAATCTAGCTAGCAATCCCTTTAGTCGCCCCCTAGCTAGCTAGCCCTGCATGCTAGCCTGCTGACCCACGTTATTCATGTCCCAGATCCACAGATGCACAACAGCGTCGGCATGCGCATGCGACGCTCTAGCGCTGCTCTGACACTATAACACGATGCATTCACGGTGTGCATGAAGGTGCGTGTGACATGCTGTCTAGATGCGACTGGACGTCTAGGTGCGCGACAACAACATGTGTTGCTGGCTAGCTGGTGGTGATAGCACAAGTCTCTCATGCACCATTCTAATCCATGATGCAATGAAAGCACATGGGAGAGCAATGCATACGCCAACGCGATGCTCTCCTAGCTGGCACATGGCTACTAGGCTACAATATTACACATCATTAAATAAAATGAAAAATATCGATTCTAAAAGCAATTACATCTAGACATATGATAAGACATACGCCAAGCATTCTTTTGTATTCTCTTCTTGTAGTATTATTATTAATAAAATTTTTCTGCAAACATAATTAAGACCTCACATTCTGCAACGCGTTAAACAATAAAAAATGACTGCTTTCCTTCTCAGCCATTCTACAACCTATAATCTATCTAGAAATGTTCTTCTCTATTCATGTCACTGCTACCAACTGGTCAATATAGAATATCCTAATCCTTCCTCAACATGATGAAAACGTAAACGTCCTCCGATGATTATCTCCTTTTACACAACCCGAATAACCTGGGCTGGATTGTGGATTAAAATTTTAGTCCGTATTATTCTCTATGAAATATTAGAACAGTTATTGCCATGACTCTATATAATTCTTTACAACGTACAGAAGACGTATCCAAGGTACTACTCAGAAATCATGAGAAGCAAGGAATCATTAGGCAGGGTATCATTGATTCTCCGACAACTTCAGAGTGTGGAAGAGCGTAAGGCTTGAGGAGTAGAGGGAGTTGTGGATTCACTTCTTATCGACACCACAGAAGGAGTTGTGGATTCACTTATCGACATCAACACATTGTTGGAACAACGTGCAACCATATTACACTGTTGTTGCTCCATTGGCGAAGAACTTGGTTCCTTTGCGGTAAGTTCTACTACAATCACTGCAATGTTATCTCTGCTAACCTTTTTAGGGCTTGCAGTAGTTATGGTGTTGATGATTATTTGGCAAGCGTCTGATGCACTCCTGGAATTGAGCACCAGTTCTGCTACTTTAGTGGAACTTATGTAGTCCCACACACCATCAGATGCAATCACTAAATGGGAGTCTTCCTCTCCAATTTCCGTCTCAGAAAAGTGTGGCTCAGAAATCAGACCGTAAGAGGACATACACAAATCACCAAATGCTCGCGTAACGGACAGCATACCCATAAATCTACCACCACGTACATTTCCTTTTTTACGCTCTATTCGTGCTACTTCAAGCTTATGATCAGGCTTATGTCGGCATATTGTGCTTACTTCCACGGGTCTTCCTTTCCTTATCAAAATAGCTCCAGAGTCACCAACAGATGCGCTATGCAACATCTTGATTCCTGTGTGCATATCTTTGCGGACTAGACAAATTTGGCCGGTTGAACCTTGGTATTTACCCTTGTCGCTTAATAAACCGGTCATCACATCGGCAACACGTACACACGCTCTTTTCAACGCTAGCGCAGGTCCAGATATTATATCCTCAGCTTCGAAGAAAACAACAGGATTTATATCATCATCTTGGCACTGTGGGCCAAGACTCATTTCGACGCTGTCCATGTCAGTGGATCTTCGTCTCTTGAGCTCATCATCATTAAAGAAATTTCGGAGGAGACCCCGATGTTTGATACGGGTGAGAGTACGCGGTCGAGGAGGGGTGTCAGTAGTTGATGATGCTTTGTTTTTGTGATGAGAGTCAGTATCCATTAGGTCGTACATGCTAGAAACCTTCTTATGTAGTGACCCAAGGCTGGGTCTGCCGAGGCCCATCCTATCTCCCTTCAACTTTAATTTTTTCAACTCTTCTTCAAGGAAGAAAGGGAATGTAGCTGCAGCAACATCTGCTACATCCTTGCCATCATGCCCATCAAATACGGCAAAAAGTCCCATTCCAAGATCACCACAGAAACCATCCTTTACTATAATTCTGTCTTGATGTTCCTTGATGTCATCCACCATAGCAAAATTCGGTTCTTCTATAGCGCAACAATTGTGAACCGAACACCATTGTCCAGATGCGCGCAGGGTGCAAGGTCTGTCTTCTCTAGGCGCGTAACAAGTGGTAACTGTGTACTGTAAAGATGGCGCAGCCGGGATTCCAAGAACATCTCCACTAGACAAAGGGCACATTTGATTTCCAGAATAAGAAGTGAGATTTTCTGCACTTCTTCTCTCTTTGCTTTCTGTCTTGCCACAGAGGATCACCTTGAAAGAATGATTAGCATGCGCTTGTACAACAAGATTCTGATCTTTCAGTCGTAATAATGCGAACTTCACATTCATCGTCTCGGTACCGTCAGTTGGGAACCTAATTCCGCATTCTTTCGATACTCCTATATCTAAACCTTCACGTGAAGGTATTTTCACTAAAATTTCTGACTCCGATCCGTTACATTTCATTGTAAGCCTTGCACTCTGACAGATAGAGAAAGAAGAGTATTATACTAGGTATGCTTTTTCATAAGTGAATTAATTATATACCACGGCTGCGGAGTCATCGTTATCTTCAATGATTTCTCTAAAATTTAATTGAAAATTTTCGCCGAATTCCAAGCAATCGCCGGGACGAATTTGATGCCGTTTCTGAAAAAAATACTAGGAGTGAGGGCTTATTCATTTGATTTACCGGCAAGATTACCCGAGTTACGGTCACAACGCTGTCGCAATCAATTGCATGGCAACCGAAGGCGCCATCTTCAAATAAAATCTGCAAAATTTAAAGCAGCAGCATATTAGTGAGCTTGGATTTGTCACACTCCGAGGTACATGCATTACCTTGAAGTGTTCCGGAGCAGCTGGGGAAGGCAGCGCAAATCCTTGTGCAACGTCCTTCACTGATGAACCAAAAAATGCGCCTCCTACTCCTACTGCAAATTCGTCTCTAACTTCGATTTCTGGTTGCTGTTGCTGTTTTTCATTTTCTTGTTTCCCATCCTCCTCATCATCACTAGACGTGTCACCCCAATAGCCTTCCTCAGCTTCATCTTCATCATCACTGCTGTTGTTATTCTGAGTGGAAAGATAATGGTGAACATCACTCTTAACATATTTGAATTTCGCATAATCACCTCGCAAATGCTACCAACCATTGCCACCTCAGGGTCAACCATAGATTCCTAAGCATGGTCACGATGTTACGATACATTCGGAAGTGTATCAAAACCACGTCGGGATTTTTATCATCAGATTCTAATCTAAAATAGAATACCGTTTCTGTCGTCCCTTCATTAATGTCGGATTTTGAATCCAAGCCACTGTGATTTCTCGTTTCTAAAATGACCATTAATTTTAGTTTGGCAAGCAATATCATTGAGATGAAGCATTACCACTTTCACTACTGCGAGAATCTTCCTTCGAATCAAAATCGGAATGTCTGAACCCAAATTGCATTTGAAATTATGCTTTCGATCTTTACAAAGATTTCAAAAATTTACCTTGCTGCCTCCTTACCCCGCTTTTCTTCATCTGTTAATGCTCTCTCAAGTATACAGTATTTCCCATCTTGCTGTCTTTGCTCTTTCTCAATCCTTACCCTGTATAATATGAATAATCACGCCATTAATCATGTTCGATCAAAATTGATGTAAACATAAAACTAAATGGCGGAACACCGACCTCGCCTTTATCAATTCTCTTTGCTTTTCATCATGCCGTTGATATCGAGGTCTAGGATCACTTGGATACGATCGGCTAAATTCTTGATTTTTCAACGTCCCTAATTTTGTGCTGGAAATATTGAGTTTTTCCATGTTACCCCACTATGGGGAACAGCTCGAAGAACCTCAATCCGCCTTGTTGGAAGGGGGGGATTAAAGGAAAGTGAGAGTTAAGATGAGGTGGAGGCTGGAAGCAAAGCCGATACTTTACTTTACATTAACAGTGTACGACATGAATTTAGTCATGTCTTTATTAATATTTAGTTTGTCATTTTGCTTTTAGACGCTTTCTCTATTTTTATTCCCATTTGAGTGATTTTCAGATTTTAGGGAGAACACATCTTGCGTTAGAATCCCCGTAAAACATTCTTCCTAAGTTGGATGCGACAATTGAATGTGCAAATGAGACTTCAAAAGTTTTGGCGTAGATCTAAATTGAATGTCGATTCAAGAACCTATTTTTTCTAAATTTTGACATGGCATCATCTGCAAATGTTTTGGGACAAAATGGCCTGTCGCAAACGGGGAAGTGAAACATCCCAATGTCTTGGCCGGAGAATCGCAAGTCTAGAAGTGTCCGAATCTAGCAATGTGGCACCCTTCTGGTTTTCCAGTTGGTCCTCACTTTAGCTAGTTCGAGGCACTGCTAGACTGCGTTTCGCACACTGCAAATGTCTTGCAACATTTTGGAAGTGTGGTTCATCATCATTGTTCATTGTGCGGATTCGCCAGATGGGCGTGGGATTTTCGGTCGCGATGGATTGTGTCATGGACGTTTGCCAAGCTAGCAAGTTTGGGAGTGTGGTTGAAGCAAAACATTCCTCAAAGTTTCTTCACCTTTGTTTGTCATTTCGAATGTCGGATGTGTTTGATGCAATCGAATGCATGACGCATTGCGAAGATCAGAAAAGACTTTTCGTGATCACGACAATGGCACGGTCTAGCGGTGCTAGCGGTGCCCTGCTAGCTGCGCTGTGGGTTTTTGCCATGTCGTTTTCAACAAAGATTGTTTTCAAAAAAGACACGCGATCTAGGCGATGTGCCCATTGCAATTCCCGCCATGTCATTCCAGCAATTCAGTTCGTGAAATTTGCCCACTGACGACCTGCTGCTCATGTCAGCTGCACAGCATGACAGTGGCTAGAGCAGCCAGAGTGGGTCGTCAATGATGGACACAGTGATACCACATGTAGTACAAATGTGATGTTACATGTCTAGACACAGTAATAGCACATATAGTATATACATGACATTACATGTCTACAATGTCAGTCGTCAGCAGGCAAATTTTCATGTTGCGCATTTTGGCAAATTTTGCTACTGCGGACAATGGGGAAATGAAATGTGGGGTGTGGCCCATGAGCGGCGGCGCTGCACCACAAACTAGCAAACTGTGGAACTAGATGTGGCGCACGATTTGCGTGTTCGATGCAACACTCTACCAGTGCACATGCATGACCACCACACACGCAATGTGGTGCGACATGAGTGCGTCATCGTGCCCACGCCATACTGTAGTTGTACTGCACACCCGTACACACATGTGCATGTGACTGAATGAATGTCGTCAACAACACAAGGAATGAGAGTCCGTGTCTTAAGCTTAGATAAATGTCATGCAACTTCGATTGAAATGGCTTGACTCGATTTTCATTTGGATGCTGCGTACAATTTGCAAAAATCGGGAGCTTTGTCCTTGTAAGTTTTGCGAAGACCCTAATGGAAATGGCAGGCACAAAATACCATCGTTAACAAGAGTCTTGTGAGTCCCGCTGCACAGGGTATTTTCGGTAAAAATTCGGGGGATTGTTGAATACTGTTCCAAACTGAGATCGAGAAAATTAAAATAGGGCTTTAGGCCGCTGACAACACTTCATTCATACCGCTTCCAGTTTTCCCCATTTGCCCGTAAACCTGGTAAATGGAAACATTGATAGTCAAATACAAACTGTTTTGACTAAATTCAGGTGTTTCCTACT
The DNA here is from genome assembly GCA_000320545.1 of Bigelowiella natans CCMP2755. Classification (NCBI taxonomy): domain Eukaryota; phylum Cercozoa; class Chlorarachniophyceae; genus Bigelowiella; species Bigelowiella natans. The sequence goes on from ADNK01002458.1 coordinate 12,320, forward strand.
TCTCCATTATTTTATCAAGATTTCCCAGCTTTTCAGGACAATTCTGAGAGTAGAATTTTTCCAGAGAGCTTCTGATAAATTCCGCGGGAGGATACGACTTCACGGTTGCTTTGCTCCCCTCCGTTTCTGCAATCCTCTTCGCACGCTCCCTTGCCTTTTTGTCTTCCTGCAAGAACGTCCCGACGTTATCATGCATCTCTTACAATCTCAGTTAATATATTTTGAACCAATGTTAGAATAATCATACCAGTGCTTTCAACTTAGCTGCTTTTTCTGCTCGCAGTTTCATTCTTATTTCACGCTCCTTCTTCGCCTGATATGATGCGTGTCATTTTACCGTCTCTCGAAACATGATCGAATATTCTTACCGCAGCTATCTGAGCCTCTTGATCAGCGCCTCCCTTTCTGGCCATCATTCCAGCCTTTCCGCCACCACCTTTTCCTTCGGAAGCTTTACGTTTCGCTGCATCAGCACGAGCACGGGCGATTTTCGACGCGTTAGATCCCTGAAATCGCCAAATCATCAGCATCATCACTTGATCCTAGTACGTGGATCCTAAGAACGTGATGACCACCTTTCCCATTTCCAATCTTAGTTCGATATGTTCGTTGCCAGCGCTGTCTTGTCAAGGTAGACCCCCCCTGGATTTATGTGAGGCTCAATGTCGATTGCGGTGTTGTAAAATTCAGGTCAATTTACATCTGCGACATGCTTATAATTCAACGTTCACACTGCGAATGCCATGGACACTGAGGTGAACCTGCAGAAGATTGAAAAGTGGGTCGCACTTTGGAAATGTGGTTTCACATTTCATCATTGTTCTTGTTCTTGGGTCTTGAATCTTGGATGAGATGCAGCTCGTAGTCCTTTTGTAGTTCTGCTTTCCCGACCGCTTGAGGCGCATCTAACTTCTTGGTAGTGCTTGTCTGCGTCTTGTTGGAATGTCAAAATGAACACAAATCTTGAATCTTGAATCTTGGCACCATTGTTCTCACTTGGACACTCCAGCACTGTGAGGAACAGGCTTTTCTCGAAATCAAGAGTCCCTGTGTCCTGGCTCTGCTGCCTGCTCCTCTTTTTTTGATGCTTCTGATTCCAGCAAAACCAAAGTCCTGCTCACCCGACTGTCTAGCTGTGGATCGGTGCTTGGAAACAATGAAACAATGATGAAAAACTGCATTTCCAAAGTGTTGCAAGACACTTGGAAGTGGCCTTCAATCAAGGACTTCCTAGCACGTGCTTTGCGTCGCCGCCACGTTGCTGCTAGTCACACTGCTCCATGACAGCCAGTGTGTCGACTTCAAAATCCTGCTAGTTTTCACCAGTCAGTCCTCACTGAAGCAAGTTCTGTGGAGGCACTGCGTTTCGTGCATTGCAAGTGTCTTGCTGCACTTTGGGAACGTTGTTTTTCATTGTTGTCTTTGTTTTTGTCTTTGTGGTGGTCCTCTCAATTGCACCGCCGTTCAGACCGTGGAAACACTTCGTGCAGCAGTCACTCGTTCAAAGACGTGCCAGCGTGCAGAGCTGAATCAATCCGTTCATTCACTCAATCATTCAAACAGCCCTGGCGATGGTTCTTGTTGGAGAGACTCTCGAGACCACATTGCCTGAACGAATGAACGAACGAGCAAAGGGAAGTGCAGTTTTTCATCATTTGTCTTCATCTTTGAAAGTGCTCAATTCAATGTTCAATGTTCAATGTTCCCATTGTGTGGTTCTTGGTGGCGCACGTCTAGACGTGGGAGGAAGTGAACACTTGTCATGTTTCCCTGACGGTCTGGCGGCACAGTGCTTGCACATGTGCGCGCGTTTGGAGACTGTCACGATGCAAAGTTGAGTGCTCAATGTTCAAAAGGCCATGTGCGTCGCTCTCACTTGCATTGCTGCCTGCAGTGTATAAGTGCACGGAGTGCAAAAGAAACTGGCAACTTCGTGAGCGTCGAGGAAAATCAGAGCGTGGCTGTGCACGTGGTCGGTGATGTGCATGTGCCTGTGTAGCTGGACGCAGTCTAGCAGTGTGTGCTGATCGATTGCAATTGGCACAGCGCGTGCATGTGCCTCGCGACAATTGAGCATTGCATCACTTCATCATTCCGTTGAGGAACGATGTTTGTTCTGCAGCAACGCATTGGACACTCAACAACAACGCAACAAAGCAACGCATCGAGGCGACACGATCGATGCACCGTGCGCGGCCCTGCCGGGTGACGCTTCGATTCGCTTTCGCAAGTGGTGTTGTTTGCCCTTCCCGGTCTGCTAGTTCCAGTCGGTGCCCAGAGAAGCAGGGAAAATTGAGTGTGCGATGCATTCCTAGGTTCATTTGTCGCGCAGCCAGCACCTCTAGATCTGCTGCTTCAGGTGAGCGTGACAACGCATCGATCCAGACATTGTGCTGGCTTGCATGCTGATGAACTTTGAATTTCTTTTGTTTCTTTCGGCGTGCATACGTGAGAACACGCAACTCCACGTTCGGAGTGGGACCGTTGCCACACAATGCTAGAATGGCAGCTGCTGGCTAGACTGGTTGCATTGCCATTGTTCCCCGCTTGCATCCCTGCTAGCCTGCATTCTAGCATTGCAGTGAAGCCTGCATGCAATCATCGCAGTCTCGATCAGGCGATGCTGCAGCCAATGCACTACATGACAACCAGCTAGCTGCTTGTGAGAACATCTAGACATGCATGCACTCCAAATGATCGCCATGGGTAGTCAGTGCGTTCAAATGTCAAGCAAGCGCGTCAGATTTGTTCATTGTATGTACTGCCGCACTCAAGCAGCGACGTTTTGCCACCAGTCATTCACAATAGCTAGCTAGCACAGCCCAGCACACGCGACCAATTTTTTCCTTGGATGCATCGCAGCTTGTGCAAAACAGGCCAACATTAGTTACAAATCACACACTGCTGGTCTCATTCCATTAGTTTGTTAGTAACAAATGTGTCACGATGATGTTAATTAGATGCGAGGGTAGCAGCAAATCTCTGTATTTTCGAACAAATGATTCAGGAGTTCGATTAGTACTCATCAACCAATTCTTTTTCGTCGTAATCTTCTACCCCTTTGTAACTCTGCTCTTTCTGTGAACTACTTTCTGTTTCGACCACCTCCATCTCAGAATTGTCAGATTCATTCTGGACAGCACCATGATTGCCTTTGTTACTTTCAGTTTCCTCCTTCTTCTCTCTGTATCCTAAGCTCATATACTTGTCGTAGCTACCGTCAAATAGTGTCTTTGGGAAAGTTTTACGATAGGTCTTTATGAGCATACTTGTGAAACTGCCGTCATTATGAGCGTCGAATTGATCATCATCATCCTCTCTTAAAAACTTCTTTTGATTTTTGATCTTCAGTGCTTCCGCTACGTTACCCCTTTGGAGGTAGTACATCAGAAGAATATCCTTTTCATTACGCTCTTCGAGAAACATCTTCAGGTGGTTTTCCTCTTCTGGAGTTAACGCTAACTTGACCAATCCCGCGACATCATCCATCTCGCAGAAATGATCGAAGAACACGAAAAACAACCTCCTCGATGTAGCACTTCCATCATTTCCAAGTGAATCCTTTAATTCACATGTATGAAAATCAGATATTCTAATTAATCATCAGTTAAACACATTTCAATTAGAATATATATATATATATATATATATATATATATATATATGCAGCAAGGAGATACACAATGCACACAACTATTCACTAACATCTTCATCATGGATCTTATACGAAATGATGGTATCTACTTACAAGGAGAACAGTCCTGATATAAACAAGTGCGTCTATACTTGTCCAATGCTCCAATAAGATTCGAACGCATAATTCATGTTCATGAACTGATACATCATAAGATGATGATAAGGAAGAAACGGATGTATTTCTTGTCTGTGAAGTAGTTGTTAGGGCCCTAGTCTTGATAGATTCGATGAGCGATCCGACAAACGATGTCGCTATTGCATCCAGGTTCAAGTAACGAATAATCACTAGACATTGAAAGGCCTCCGGTAGGAACTTGCCACCCTGCATACCAAGTAGCGCATTTAAATCTTCTGCTCGTTTTTTACTCTCATTATTATCTTCGTCCACTTCCATCCCACCGTGCTGCAAAAAAAATAACGGAATACACACACAGAAATGGTTACAACAAAGACTATGTAGAAAGAAAACGTACATACACGAACGTGCGACGATAAAAAACCTCAATAAATTACTGGCAAGAGAGTTTTCAGAATGAAACATTGCTTGCACATATGCATCAAATATACATTTGCATGGATGAATTTAGGAATCATCGGACAAATGCTGCAACACATTTACTTCTTCGAGACGACGATATCGGCAATGAGAAGAATAATAAGTCTTTGGCGGGATATCCAGTGCGGAGTCCACAGCATGGAAGCACCTCACTTTCTGCTCATACAACAATTAGTCACGTTGAGAACATCATAAAGGTTGTGTTATGTGCTATGTGCTGTGTGTGTGTGTGTGTGTGTGTGTGTGTAGTACAAGTGGGGATGTATCTATGTACTGATTGTAGTAGTAGTAGTGTTCGATCTCATCTTGTTTCCGTCCTACATACATGCAGAATGTATGATACAAACTACACATCATCATCCTCCTCATCATCATCATCTCATTTTTCTTCTTTTTCATACATTCTCCAAGCTGGGACTCACGACGAAAGATCGTACGAAATCGGACGACGAAAGCTGGGCCCTTTTCTCATTTTTTCCATGTTTTCTATCAGATTTCCCCCCTAGCTGCTCTAAGTCCAAGAGGAAGTAAAGCACTACTGCATACAGCTGATCCAGGCTCTTTCGTACCCAAAGCTGCGATGTATATCACCATATATGTGTATAAATAAAAATATAGTAATATATATATATATATATATATATATATATATATACATTTATAAAGAATTATTTTTATATATGCATGCATACATTCATTTCCGTCATCATCACCATCGTCATGTTCATAGATGCAGGATTGAGTAATTTTCAATTTTTAGTCAACACATAATGGAGGAAATCAGAATACCACGTCACAAGACAACACACGCACAAGTTAATAATAAAGTACAAATCCTCATACGATGAAGGGCAGTAGTGGTGAAAGAGGAAGAAAGGATGATTCAGAGGTGGATACTCCTACTACTCTACCTGAATGACTTGATCTTCATCTTTGGCATTATCATCATCATCATCATCATCATCATCATTTTTGTAGTCTTCTGAACCACAGCCCTCCATGGCGTGCTTTAGTAACGCCAAGACGCTATCAGCCCCGTTAAAGGGGTATATAGAAGAGGAAGAAACAAGTGAGGGGAGCAAACGCTCCACTAGTAGCGCCTCTACTTTCTGACAGAAATAATATATTTGATTTCACAAGAAGGAAGCCAGTAATGAGATCAAGAGATGAGGAATAATTCAACTGTGGGCAGCTTCACAGGTTAGAAATCTTACTATTTAGTAGTAGTAGTAGTAGTAGTAGTAGTAGTAGTACTGGTACTAGTAAGAGAAGGAGGAGGAGGAGGAGGAGGAGGAAAGGAGTAAACAATATCATACCTATAAAAAAATTCCTTTCCCAATTTCTACTACTATTATCATATTCTGTGCTGATTGTGCTATATGGTACCAGATAAATTGATTTCCTCCTCCTTTTTTCATCCTCTTTCGAACCTCTCCCATTTCGCTCTCCATTTCTTTGCAGAAGACTTGTTGTACCACCCCCAGCACCGCTTGTTCTCCCGCTGACTATATTTACTGAATCACGGTCCTCAAGGATGATTCTCTGTTTCAGATTCATTGAATCCTCCTCATCCTCCTCAGAAAGGTGCTGTCTCTGGCTTGGTATCCCTGTCATTTCGTGAATCCTGCGCTTGATCGTGCCCACAGTTACTACTCCTCCCCGTCGAGTGGGAAACTGATCATTCTCGTTGTTGTTGTTGTTGATGTTGTTATTGTAAAAAGGGACTATAAGTAGGCCATTGTTCTCAAACCCCTGTCCTTCAACCAGTATTTTCGCTTCATCGATAAGATTAACTTCCAGAGTTGGTGTTGATTGGGAAGATAATAATGAGTTGTCACGACTCCGAGTAGCTGCTTTGAGAGCTTTTAGCGCCGCTTCGGTCCTTTTTTTGTAGCGAGTACGTAGATGATCATAGTTGCTACTGCTGCCATGATGATGATGAGCTTCATTAAGCCATGAGATCACACGCAGGTACTCATGCAGCACACGGCATTTTGCGGATAATAATGCGTGGGTTTGCCTGTCCTCCAGATTGAGCTTGTTAACATTGATAGACTCTAAGAACTCGAGCAATAGGCGGGCTTCTGAAACTGATGTCGGTGGAACAGCAGCAGCAGCAGTAGAAGAAACATCGCCAGTGTATACCTTTCTCTGAAACAAGTGATACCTGTTCATGGTAAGCAAAGAAAGTAAGGTCATAATGGATCAGTATCATCGTTGAACACCGCAGCAATCACGGGAGAGTAGAAGAAGAAGAAGAAGAAGAGGAAGAAGAGGAAAGATATTCTCGGTATTGAAAAGGATGATAATAAAAAAAGATGGAGGAGGAACGGTGGTCACAAAAATACTCCTCACACAAACAACCTCGTTCACTGTGAAAGAAAGGCTATCATCATCATTATGTAGATTGATGCATTGATTGACCAACCCGTTGTTGGTGCCTGTAGCTGCGAGAAGTTCTGTATCTGTGAGATATTTCGCAATCACTGCGGGCACTTTGACTTCGCCGAGCTCCTTATCATCAGCAAACTTATATGTGGAAGATTTTTTATCTATTTTGATATCTTCTTTATCCTTGACAGTGAGATCTGCGCCCCGCTTACCCACTAAGAAGTCTCCACATGAACCCATTATTGCTGCCCCTTTGGCTGGTTTTGTCCAAACCAGTCTTTCCCCATGGAGAACAGGTCTGATGATGATAAAAACCCAGAAAGAGAAAGAGTATTGAAATGAAGAAGAGAGATTCTAGATGGTGGTAATCATTGTTTATTCGCGAAAATTTTTATTAGGTGAAATGCTTTGCGTATATTCTTGTCCCGTCATCCCACTACTACTTTGTCTACTCTTCATGTCTATTTCCGCGTATTATGATGTGACTACTTACACTTCTGAAACTAAGCTTTCGTCGTGCATCTGAAATATGCAAAAAATCGCTTCGCCGCGCTTTGATCTTTTCGTCGGGTTGGTTTTCATTGGAATAATCTTTAAGATTTCGCCCCCATGATGCCCTTGATGGCTAAATGATTTTTTTTTTGGATCTAGGGCGACGAAGAGAATAGATCCTAGTGTTGAGCCTATCAAAGCATAGTCTCCAGACACTCCTGCCGTATTTAGTTTGAGACATCTGATAATGATGATGATGAGAAGGAGAATAAGTAAGGGAGTAATATGATCACAATGGTGATAATGATGGATTTTATTTTAAATTCATGAGGTTATTCAACTTCACTCGTTTTTTCTTTTCTTTTCACCACCAAGTTACATCCGCAATCACCATCACATCTCTCCTGTTTCCAATGCTTCTTCTTCAATCTCATATTCATTATCTTATTCTTTAGTTTATGTTATGTCTCTTAGTAAAACCTCCGGAGGGTGAATTGGCCCTTTGTTTGGAGATTGAATTGGCCTCCATCTGGGACTTTGTGGAGATCATAAGCACCGTGTTTGAATCTTGCGCCCGTGCACCTAGGTGCTCCCCCCAATATTTCTTTAAAGTGGAACTTTTGCAGCAAACCTTCTTGTGTCACTAGTAGAATTCTCTGTGGTATTGTGAAATTTGGAGGAGAAAGAAAAAAACAGAGAGCGAAGAGAGGATATGGGACTACGTAAGATTTCATTATCCAATCCGCTAGGTGATGTGTTAGTAGAGGGAGTTTCCTACGTTCAAAAAGCACCACCAACACCCAATATACCTCGTCTAAGGGAGAGAATTGAGACATGGATGTGACGATCGAATCACCGCATCGAATAGTTGCCACAGCCCCTTTTTCCTGAGGCCCGGCTAAAGGACACACGTGCAACAACCCTCCCCTTCTTCTTCTTCTGCTTCTTCCTCCCCCTCCTCCTCCTACTTCTTCTTCATTATACTCTAAAATGCTAGCTTCGCTGCTCTCAGTATAACTACTGCTCACGATGATAAAACGCTTCTCTAATTTTTCCTTTGAATCTTGCACAATAATTTCGGTCAGACAATGAATCTCTTCCTCCTAATTTTGATAGAATCACCATTCATTTTACAAGATTAGTAATGAACCTATGTACTATATTTGAGGGATTTGATCAGTAAAATAACCATCATGAGTTTAGACTTTACTACCGGAAAGGTCCATGTTGACGCTAGGGCTCCGGTGATGAGGTTGTAGGTTGATACCTCTGAGTCACTCACAAGCCAACCATAGTCCCCCTTAGAGCAGGCTCCCAATATTTTGACTTTCTGTCGTTCCATACCGCCCCCCTCTAGAGTAATACAATGTTCTTTCTCTTCAAATTTGAGCTCTGCCTCTCGTTTTGCAGGTGGATCTTCTTTTCTGAGGACTCTATCCAGCAAACTAGAGAAGTTTTGTTCTCCCTTCTTGAATTCATCCTCGATCGAATTCGACCCACCCGCACTAGATAATACCTCCCGCTCACGCCTATTAAAAAATTAAATCATCGGAGTTAATGAAGTACAAAAACTTGTCAAGAAATGCGAACACGTGTCGGCCTCGCACAAACCGATCCACGCACTTTGTGACCGGCCATGTGTGAGGACAATTACAGCCTATGCAAGGTAAATACAACTACGTGCATGCATACATATACCTGACGGAGATGACAGATTTCGGGGTTAGGAGATGGAAAGTCGGTGTTCCCATCCTCGCCCTTTCCGCCATTCTTCGTAGATGCGCTGGAGCTGTTCTGTTAGCTTTGTTGGTTTTCAGACTTAGAATACATTGCTAAATGATATAAATATCGTGAACACACAATATCTGTCTTCTTCTATTTCATTCATATTCATGTCGTAGAGTATAATTAGACCCTCATGTCCATTTATTTTCCACTTGGAATCTGAATCCTTTGGCTTTCTCCCGCCAAATACTGAGCTGCGCTTATGATCCATATTACATCCATAAAACATCCTATCACCATGTAATACTGTTATGCTTTTGGATTTGTTTATTTACGTTCCTTACGATAAGATCATCATATCTTATTTACTATCGATGAAATATTTAATTTTTATTATCAGAATGTAAGAGGAAGCACAATCGTGCTCGTTACTGTTGTTGCTGGTGTATCGCAGCTCTGTACTCAAGACACTTTTTGCTCGGATAAATATTCAAACTTTTCAACATTCTAACTTCGAAGAAGAATTCCTTTGTCGCATAAAGTAAATTCCCATGTATTTGTAGCGCGTCGATTACAAACCATAGAAGACACGTGCTCTGAGGAGGACGCGAATGATGCTGAGTGGCCGTCTTCGCTACCCCCTCCTCTCCACCCTTTTATTTGCATTATCCTTCCCCGTCTCCGTCCAATCTGGACGATTGAAGAATGTGCGACAACCTCTGCGAAGTATGATTAGTTTGCGAAGGGCCGGAAGAGGTGCCCGAAGAGCCATCAAAATACATTCCGCGACGTCTCCTCAACTGTCCATGCAGCCTCCAGCCTCTAAAACGAAGGAGGAGGATCCAGAGATTGAAAGACTCAAGGAGACGATTCTTACTGAAGCGAAATCCTTCTTCGATCCCATGGATCAGTAAGAAGAAGAAAAAAAATAGGAAGAAAAAGAAGAAGAAAGGGAATTATATTGTTCAAAGATATCCAGAAATTTTAAGGAGTGCAAGGGAAGAGATGAGGATGAGGATGATGATAATGATGATAATGAAGAAGAAGATGATGATAATGGTAGCGAATGACAAACATGTTGTTTTTGTCGGTACAACCACTAGATCAATCTACGTCCCAGATGTAGAGTTCAATGATCCTCTCAACTCCTTCAAAGGCATTGATAAGTATAAGGTATAGATGTGTCATCTCTACGGCATGGTATGCATATCACGAAACTACTGAATGATACTATTGAGCAGCTGCAAATCAATTTTCACTGGCGATAATTTCCAGAATTACCACAAATATTCTGTCTGCGTGACTATGTAATAATTCAGGATAACGTAGACATGCTGGGAGGAAGGACGTTGCTTGGGATGTTTGCTTTCGACCAGACCAACCTTAAAATACACGACATCAAACAAGAATCAGATCGCACTTTGGTCACAAGATGGACGATGGAATTTAGGGTGGGTGGGAGCTCCTTTAGATTGATATTATTAAGCGTTAGTGCCATATTAATTAAAGGCTCATATCATCAACATATCATTAACGTGATCGGAATTCCATCATCTCACAATGTGACCATTATTATCATCATCATCACCATCATCATCATCATTATGATCTATACCCTGACTACCAATAGTTCAAACTGCTTCCATGGAAACCAACTGTGGTATTCACCGGTATCTCGAAGTACACCCTCAACGACAACTATAAGGTGGGTGGCTTGCTTTAGAGAAAGGGAGAGAGAGAGAGAGAGAGAGAGAGAGAGAGAGAGAGAGAGAGAAGGAGGGGAGGGGGGAGGGCAAATACAGACGATGATGACAATGGTGATAAACAAGAATTCTGCTGCTATCAGGTGCTAAAACATGAAGACTACTGGGACTCTGTCAATATAGGCCCTGAGTATGATGATGAAGAAAAAGAAGAAGAAGAAAAAGAAGAAGAAGAATTACATGTATTACTACCTGAGACCATGAGAGACGGTATGTAATGATCATCACGACAATCATCACCATCACACGAAGTACTACTTCACAGTGGGACGTACGTCAAGATGCCGCTAGTTCAAGGGCTAAAAGACTTCGTTGCACAATTATTCTCAAAGTAGTACTTATGTACATATGTATATGTATGTATGTATGTATGTATGTTGAAGGCTCTTATAAGAAGATAGTAGTGAATGAACGACTTGATTTCGCTTACTTCTTAAGCACTTCTCGTTTGTGTATGTGTATTTATCTATTTGTAAAACATCATATTATATAATTGGACTTTCATTATATCAAGTTTCGTTGATGTTGTGGACGAATGCTCTTAAGAAGCCGCACAATTTGTTTTTTCACCATGACATTATTATATCCTACCCGCCCATTAATTTTCCGAATTATAACTCTGAATAACTTGCATAGCCAAGTCGCTCCTGCCTTCTCCTCCACGTATTCTCCTGTTTCTTCTTCTTCATCATCATCATCATCATCATCGTCTTCTTCGATGGCGGGGGAGATGCCATACACATTGCTGCGGAGGGGAGAGAATGGGTATCAAGTGCGATCATATCCTGGATACGTAGCAGCTCAAGTCTCTTCCTATTCTAAGCGTTCGGAAGCATGGGAGCAGCTTGGGAATTACGCTGCCCAAGTAAACATCAGACCTTTTGCCCCTTCCATTATGGAAATTGAACGCCGAGGAGGAGGAGGAGGAGGAGGAGGACAAGGGGGAGAAGAAACATCGGGTAATAAGTAAGAACGTGTAGCAAACAAAAGGCTGCTATTACCTTATAACACGAGGATCTGGTTGGGAGCTGGGGGAGGAGGGGGAATATGGTTTAGTTTCATCAGGGGCATCATCATGTGAAATACATGTGAATAGATGGATGATGGGAATATCGGTTATTAAAATCTTCACATGCAATTTATCTTTGATTTATTCAATAATGATAGCCTCCTCCTTAACAAAGAAAATGCATTGGCCAATGCACCTTTCAACGTGTGTACTACGTACCTACTGCGTACCGACTATGTACCGATTACTGCTGCTTACAAAAAAGACTCATCAGATCTCTTTCTTTTTTCTTTCACAGATACACCACTTTGTTTCTACTACCTAGAACTGGTCATCAATCATGTAATCTACGTCTCTACTTCCTTTATTTTGTGTGGCACCAGTACCAGTCAGCTCCCTCAAGATGATTATGATGATGATGGGAACTTCGCTGTTGGGTCTTCTTCTTCTTCTTCTTCTTCTTCTTCTTCTTCTTCTTCTACGCAGCTTGTAGAGATTCCTCCAACAGTTTATGCGGTACTACTACTTGCTATAGCTATACATGCATACTGTATGATTGCCCAATTACTCTTCTATTCATGTATTATAAACTAAATAATATATATATTAATATATATATATATATATATATATATATATATATATTATATGTGTGTGCGTGTGTTAATAGTATATACCTGTTTTCTTCTTCTCCTTCCAACAACATAAACATAAAACAACCAATAATAGGTCAAGACATTTTCGGAACCTCTTACAGAAGACACTGTTGAGGCGATGCATTTGGAATTGATGGCCCAGGTTTAATGCTTGATATTCACGTGTGTGTGTGTGTGTGTGCTACACTTTTCATGAGGTCGCAGTAAAAACGGTAACACCAACAGTAGACATATACTGCTTTTGTGTATTGTTGTAGATCTCCCTGACTTTGCTCAATATTGATATTCTCAGCTAAAGAAGGAGGGATTACGTCCAAAAAGTGATGATGAACCTGGTCTCGCGAAGAGAATATTTGTTCAGGTAGAGAGGAGAAAAAAAAAATAGAACATTAGAAATACAGTAGTTATAATATTTTGGGGGAAAAATGTTTCCAAGTGCATCTGATCGTTTCCTCTCTTTCCGAGCATTATTGTTCGCCATGTTTTGTTGTTTTACTGTAAGATCTTAGTCTATCTATGTTAAGTCGGAGTAGCATTAGAATATATTGCTACACAAAGAATATTTAATTATGAAAATTCCTTTGGTAGTTTGACGAGCTATACAGTCTCAGAGACCGTAGAAATGAAGTTTGGATTCCTTTGGAAGATCATCTTTGGCCTAACGAATAGACTGAATAGCGTGTGGCTTAGATAAAATGAATATACACATGCATGATTATAATATACATACTGCAATAAAGCTATAAAGCGATGCTTTAGATCGGCTTGCTGAATGTATTAGCTGGAAGCAATCTAATACGTAGTCTAGGTAGTAGGCGAACTGCATGAGCGTATCTCCTATCGCAATTATTTGCACCACTAGTCCGGCAACACGCATGTTATCATTCATAGCCTAGCGCTAGTAGCGATGGACACGAACATTAACTGAACGTGACCCGTCTTTTAGGCTGCGTGAAGTTTCGGTGTACGCATGCATACGTCAAAGGAAAGCGGTGGGCGCGTGGAGGCATGTGCATGATATAGCATGCTCCATGTATATAAATGCAAAGAATAAGCTACAGCAGGATATGATGATTGAAAGAACTATTTAATGATTCATTACATTCGTCCCATAAGCGACCTACCTTTGCATATTTTTGTTTACTGCGCGGCAGTACATATAATGCTAGAATGTATAGTCTGCATAGCATATGCGTATGTGGTAGCGGTCATTGACATCAATGTATACTAACGTCTGACATATAGGATGTAATACTACAAAGGTAAAAACATTGAAGTTACTGCCTGCGAGCGAGTTTCTGGGCTTTTTTGACTCTTTTTTGAACCTCAGGTGCCAGTCTCGCGATAGCTTCCGGCGTCATACTCAGCAACTTTTGTATCATTTTCTAATTATAAGGCATGAGAGCTTATTTAGGGCATAACTTGATAGAAAATGGTATAATAATTGTAACCTGCTCAGCGAGTTGCTTCGGTGTTGGATTGTTTAATCTCAGAGCTCTGTTCGACTTATTTGCTGGTACTGTAGCAATAGAATAAGAAGGCGGAGGACCACTCAGAATGTTAAGTACATTGAAACTCAGAGAGAACATTCATTCAGCGTGATAGAACCAACCTGACATTCTCGCGATACGAGAGGGATGCATGCCATTGATGAGTTGTGATTCTCCTCCTATAGTCGATGATGCCGCAGAGGTGTTTGATGGGTGTTGCATTGCCGGGGCTCCTGCATTTCCACCGTACCAGTTATTATTCGCTCCTGCTTGAGAAAAGGGGGCTACTGAATGCTGCATCGCCGGGGGTCTTGTCACTGGATGTTGTACTGTTGTTCTCATCCCTGCTGCTTTTCGTGTTGGTCTTCCTTGCTGTTTCTTGTGCTCCTTGTAGAGCAATTTAATTTGGTTGTCCTTGACTAAACCTAATGATGATGCGGAGGTGGAAATTGAGGATGAAAGTGTGTATGATGATGATGATGATAGAGTGGTGGTGATGGAAATTGATGATGAAGAGTGGACGTGAAGGGATATTGTATGCAGACCAAAAGCCAACTGGATTTGGAGCAACATTTCAGCAAGTTGAGGAGATTCTATAAGCAACTGCCGTGCTCCTGCTCGATCCTGCAATGGTGGTGGTGTACCATGCAATCAATCAAACCGCTGCTGCTACAAACAATGACAGTCATAGTTCTACCTTTGCAGCAAATGCCTTCATTTCAGACAAAATCGTAAGCATCTGGTCTTGTCCCAGGTTTGAGACGTAAGAGGAGATATCCTGTTTCGTCTGCCAGTTTGTCAACATTCAGTCAGCAAAATGAACTTTAGCTGTTTCGACAATGCACAAACCTTTCGCTTATTATCAATAAGACTCGGAACAGAGCCAAGCGGTTTAGTATTATTCGTGACTTTTTTTGCAGTCAATGGAGCAGATTGCGTCACCCGGATGGTTGATGATGATGCAGATGGTTTTGGAGGAGGAGAAGGTTTTGGTTGTTGAGGAGGGGGTGGCAGCGATTTCAGCATATTTGCAAACTTGGCACTACCAGTGTGGATGATATATTATTTTCTCAGTATTACGACCAGAATCTAATTAAAATGAACTAATTGCGGACCTATGTTGAGGGCTATCAGCTGCTTCGATCCGAAGAGGCCTTCCATGGAAGTCACACTCCTTCAGATTGCGAACCGCACTCCTAGCTGTGCCTAACAATTTGAATTTGATCAGGATGGTGATGTAATGTAATTGATCAATAATTACTTACTCGCATCAGCGAACTCGCAAAAGCCATATCCTTTCGGCTGCCCTGTTTCCTCATCACTAATGAGCCTATGCATCGAAGTAGCACCATCTTAGATTGAACAACCAGGTGAAGCTTTAAATGGAAAGGAAATTAAAGGGAAAACCTAAAATCCTTGACTAATCCAACTTTTCTTAAGACTTCTATGAGCTGTTGTTTCGTGGCGGCGTAGGGAATATTTCCAACTGATTATGTATGGGAAGAAGATGATGGTATTATGGATGACATAACTAATCAATAAGTAACAATGTACCGTATACGCAGCGTTTAGGATCCACTTGTAGAAATGTAGAAGATGATGAGGATGCCTGCATTGATGAAGGGTCGCCACTCCTCGTATGTATGGGGCAGACGGGGACGGGCGGCAAGGCTTGTGCGATTTACTCGTATTTCGTAAATCCTATAGGGTTTTAATATTGCGACATGCTCCAATCGACACTGCTTAGAGATTTCCTGAAGCATTCTCCCTTTTGCTCCTCAATTCAACGGGTTGAAGCAATATCAAGAAATTGTTAGAAGTCCATGGAAGTACTTAGGACAAAATAAGAACAAGAGTCGTAGATCTTTTATCTTGTCAATAATCTGCACCGAACGAACCTGCTGAAACAAATGTTTTTGTCGGGAAACCTTCGATCGATCCCCGATACGGAAAGTGCTGCAAGAACAAAGTTAGAATGCGGGAATACTTTGTCATGAGACAAGGGTTTTTTATCAAAATGAATCCGAGATCCGTCCATATTCAGCATATAGAACCACATTCATTCAGGAACAAACAGACTGAAAAGGTGATGATTCTTCCTGATGGTAGTTTTTTTGCCCTGACATCAAGGGAATATTCTTTAAGTGCCTCTCAAGCGGGTTCCAAAAAGTCCTTAGTAACATGTCAGGCTTAGCTCGTACGGAAAGCGAGACTGTGCAGAATCAAAAATGGCCTACAATTTTCTGAAAAGTGTGGTCTTTTTGAAGTGGCGTCATGACGAAAATTGGAAATATCCTCGCAGAAAGGGTATCTTCCAAAGTCCTTCGTCGAGCAAGGCTGATTGCTACTTCTTCAGAACACTATCTGTCCGGCCCCCCCTCATCGATCCACTCTTGCCTCGTCCTACCGAATCCTGATACATTCAAAAGGAAAGGGCATATACTGGATCGGGGGGGAAAGATAAAGTCTCTGGCATCACTTTTTTCCCCGTGGGCTGTTAATAGGGCAAAAAGACTTCGGAAGAGAGGTTGGAAGGATACTAGAATTTTCGACGGGGTGAAGTGAAATGATAAGTGTGATCTCTCTGTATCAGCATTGAGTTCCTTCTCTTCACCCTTTTTTTTATTTAATCGATATGATATTTTCAAATTTGACGATCGATCAAAAGAATCCACTCCACGGGAGCGAATTTTCCGGACATTCCGATTGCGCCCGACCATATTGCTGTCGAGTCGAATTGGCGCACAAATGCAATTACCTTGACGAATTGTAATGCAACATGTATTGAAGACGTCGGTGCATCTTTCGACACCGCTCATTTGATATATAACATGCAGTATTTCACGTAAATTGACACAGCATAATGGGAGCTGGAGTGCCATCTAGGGAAGTTGCTGCAGTTGGGGGGGGCGCTGAAGAAGCTGATATTGCAGGCGATATAGAAGTTAGTTCTTTTACTGATGTGTTATGTGGGTATTGTGAACATAAGAAGAAAAGATCTCAGCTAGCTTCATTTCGCAGGATGACCAGCAAGTAATATTGCAAACAAGGGCGCCCGGCGATCTAGATGAAGCCTACCAGGATCTCCTTCAGGACGGCTTGATCGTCCGGTATGACTCATACGTCAAGAAAAAAAAAGATCGGCAAATGCGCAAGGTCAGGACATTTGCTTTATTAGTTTGTAATGAACGCCTTCTAATGACCAATTACGATCTGTTCGACAGAAAATGGATAGCAAAGTTGTCCTTCAGAATAGCATCACTGAACAGCCTTCGGAATCTCATTTTCGCAGGAAGCATTTAAAATGTCTTCAGGTATATTACAAGAGATTTATTAATTTCATTGTATTAATATCTCCGCATATAATCAGCGAGAAATGTCGTTCCTAGCGCAACCAGCAGATCTGTATGCAGATGTCATGGGAGCTCGTGAACAAGTCATATTTCGTATGGCTGTAGCATTTCAAAGAATTCTTGCTTATGAGAAGGTAACATACAAGAACCAACTTCGGATATTAGATATGGGGACATAATCCGTACTTCGTAGCATCTGTTTAGATTTGCTAAAACGCATTAATATATATTTGCTCAGAAAAATGGGAAGTCCTACCAAAGTAGCACGGATGAAAAGGCAAGATGCATAGAACATTTTCTGAAGAATATACCTACTGCCTTCGGCGAAGAGGAGGAGGAAGAGTCTAAAAGTAAATCAGATGGAACTACCAAATCAAAAGATAAAATGGAAAGTAGCGATGGTAAGACACCAACTGACAAGGGAAACGCGGAGGAGAAGGACGATTCTAAGAATGTAAAAGAATCAAAAGATGAAAGGGAGGTAAAGGAAGCGACATCAGCAAGGGAAAACACCACCAGTCAAGACACAGCAGAGGAAAAAACCGTAACTACTGATGAGGTATCCACTGGTTCTCAAGTAGATGCTGGTGAGAAAGATGCTAAAACGGTTGAGAAGCCTAGCGAAATCCAGGAAAACAAGCAAAAGGGTAAGAATGCAAACGTGCCAGAGCCAATCTACTCCATGGACAGTAAGTTTATAGAAGAAATGGTTCAATTTGCGGATACGCTGCCTGAGATTTTCGGGTCTACTGGCCTACTCGCCAGACCGCGAGACACTGCCAATAGCAGTAGAGTTAGCAAAGCAAATTTGGGAGAAGTGTTGAACTCGTTGCAGTCGGTAGGGAATAGGCTTCAAGGAAGCGCACGACTTCGATTCGAAAGTAACATCCGAGATATCTTCAGTTTAGCCCGTCAAGGGGGGGTCGAATCCCTTGGAGATGGATTGTCTGAAGTCATCGACCTTATAGACCGTGACAATGTCGACTTGGATCAGATATTATCGGGAGGATTCCCATTCCTCAATCCAGGGATGCGTCAATCTCGAGGAGGACGAGGAGGAGGAGGAAGAGGAGGAAGAGGAGGAAGAGGAGGAGGAAGGATTGGGCAGAGAACGCAGCGTGGTGGTACACCTTCCAGAGAAGTTAGGCAAGTAGAGCTGCAGAGAGCTCTGGAAGCTGCAGCCCAATCACTCGGGATATCTTCAGAACGAACTTCTCTTGTATCTACGAACACATCAGCTTCTACGCCAGTAACTTCTCTTGTACACGGTACGCCTGCTTCTAGCTCTGCAGCTGCTTCACCTAATTCTAGTGCTGCTGCCGCTGTAGAGGATTCTAAGGCGGGTTCTATTGAAAATGAATCAAAGACGTCCTTAGATTCGAAATTATCGCCAGAGCCAACAGGAGAAACAATCGCAGAGTCTGGTGAATCCCAGAGCGGTAGTGCTGCTGGGGAAGATGCTGTGGAAAGCGAAGCTGAGGCCAAGAGTGAAGGAAAAAGTGGGGATGAATCAAATCCTGGAGGTGGGGCCGAAAGTGAGGCTAAAGGTGATCATCATCCTCCTAGAAGCGAAGCTGGGGAAGGAGGCACTACAAGTTCGAGAGGAAATGCAGAGAGTGCTACAACCACTACAGCTAGCAGCAGTACTGGTGTATCAGCATCATCATCAGCCCCGACAACAAACACGGAACAACCTTCTGATGCAAAGGAAGTAAAGGAAGTAAAGGAGAGTAAGGATGATGCTAGTAGTAATAGTAGTAGTAGTAGTAGTAGTAGTAGTAGTAACCAAGCTGCGAACGAGGAAAGCAAAGCTCAGCAGACTTCTAATGCTTCTGGCGGTAGTCAGCCTTCCGCCACACCCCAGTCCTCCTCGGGAGGTAGAGCAGCAGCAGCAGAAGCTCTGAGCTATGCAGCAGCAGTAGCGGCAAGAGGAGGGGGAGGAGGAGGGGGGAGCACATCGTCAAGCAGCCGAGGGGGCCCACGTGATGCTTCTAGCTCCCCTCCTGGATGGCTAAACCATTTGGTGAGCAGTATGCCATCTTCTTCGAGAAGCAGCAACAGCAGGAGAGGAGGGGACTCAAAGGATTCAAAGGAAACTAAGACATTCAAACAAGACGCCCATGACTGGGACTTCCGCTCCGAAAAGCTTCTCATGAGACTCATGGAGAGGTACGCTTTTCCTTAGAATCTACTTATGTTTCCTCATTTTTTGTTAATCTCGCTCTCCGTTCAATAAGCTTTCTCCTGTACCTATCTCATGCGAATAATCATGTATCTAGATGTACTAAGGATGCTAAGGACAGTCTTCGGGTTGTACTTGAATCAAAAGGCTCCAAAGTGAAGATGCCGAAAGCGTTCATCCAACTTCATCCTTGTGCAGATTTGCTATGGTTCCTCCAAATGGATCTATTCAAGAAGTGTGTTGGAAGGAAGGAAGCCACCCACCCTGAAGTTCAAACGCTTATTCGATACTTGAAAGAATTACTTGGAGCGATCACAGAGCTACTCCAGATCGCCGCTCCTTTTTTGCAGAAGAAGAAAACCGATGCGAAAAATGACGACAAAGAGGAAGAAACTAAGAAAATAAAGGAATCAGGGGGAAATGAGGAGAAGGGGGCAGAAAAGGATGATTCTTCACAATCACTTGGGGTCGCGAGCGTCTCAAAGAAAGCACAAAAAAATTCCCCCAGTGTGGATAAGTCATCAGCAGTACATGGAATATTGTACGACTCGTTGGCAGGTGACATTGGGCAAATGGCTGTGGTTGTGATCGCATCTTCGGTCCTGCACCCAGTGTACGGTACACATCTCTCTGAAGCGCTAGTAGACTCTGTCATGGCTTTGCTCGGAGTTCTAGATAAAATCTCAACTTCGAGCAATACCACCCCCGAGGCTAAGTTTGAACGAGAACTTACCAGTAGGTTCGACGCAGCCTCAAAACTGCATGCAAATCCTGTGATGATTGAGACTCCGCACACGTATTTCGCACCTGAGCCGGACAAAGTGGTCACCATTCCTGGGGCCACTCACTTAAGCCTGGAATTCGACCCACGATGCAGTACAGAGCGTGGAAGAGATTTTCTCACAATAACTACGCCTTCGGGTGAATCTGTCTGTGATGAGTTACATGGACGACCTGACACCTGGCCGGATATGCCCATCCTTGTTCCCGGAGACACAGCTATATTCCGTTTTAGACCAGACACTCCAAACAACTACTTTGGATATCGCTGTCTTGTAACAGGACTTTATCTTGGCCCTGAAGACGACGATAAAGTTGATGACGACAAGAAGGGAGAAACAAAAAAGAAGCATGGAGTCACAACGAAAACACCTGTGCCTTCGAGAGTGGAGCGTGGAGTATCTTCCACCATCACTAATGCACCCTCCAAATCCACAAATACAAACAGCAATGCAGAGTCAGAGAAGAGGAAGGAGAATCCCGACGAAAAGCCTCAGGAGAAGGTAATGACACAATTTTTGAAAGCTGTACGTGGTGACCTGACCACTCGATGTTGTTATCATTATTATTATGCACTGTCGTTCAGATTGTCAAGGAAGAGAAGAAAGGGACCCTTACTTTTGTTGAGCCCCCAAAAGGTTGGGTGATAGAATTAGAGCGCGCCTCGGCATGTGCGCTTGGCCGTTGCCTAAGGGCATTGTCGATTGGCCCGTCGGTTTCCCCGGAAGAGAAAAAGGCACATGACTGGTTAGCTTCACCACTTTTCGCTGGGGGCGCTGAAGGCATTGAGGTCACAATAAGATTCTAAGCAGCTCCAAGATTACTGAGCAATGTGTGACATGATGACTTTTTAATGTTGACAGGAGAAGTTGGACGTGGGTAGTAACCCCAATAGCGATGAGTTGAGTCTGGAGGATTTGGTTGAGGATAGAAAAGGTTCGAGCGCAGCTAAATTGTATGCTCATATGCGAATGCTTCTGCCCAAGAAACCACATGAAATGATGGGAGGTACTGCGGTAAAGAAGACTGTGCGCAGATTTATTGCAATAGTATTGAAGCATCTTGGTTTGTTACCGGTTGCGGAAGACTATTTGCACGAGCTTCAGGAAGACAGCAGCAGCACCACCAGCACCAGCAGCAGCTCCAAAAGCAAAGTAGTAATGGCAGTGGATCCAGTGCAAGCTCTTATGCGAGAAAAACTTCGTCAAGTGTGGGAATGCGCTCAAGAGTTTCACCTAATAATCTCTAGGGATTTCAGGCAGAACCAGATGGAGTTTTACGCTCGTGAGGAGAAGATGAAAGAGACAAAAGAACAGTGGGACGAGAAGGAACTTGAGAAGGCCAAGGCCAAGTTAACGTGGGAAGGATTCTGCAAGTCTATCAATGATCGATGCCTCCTGCTGCTCTCTCAACGCCCATTTTTTGAGGCATCGAACTCCGCCCGTGCTCTACTTATGACTCCCCCAAGGTTAACTCGCGTCAGTAGCGCCTACAAGCCCGCCAGTGGAAGCAGCAATGTCCACAATTCGCTAACAAGTCTGTATTCGGCATTCGACGTAGTTCATTCCTCATCTATAGATGACAAGGGAGAAGCGCCCACAGTCGATATGCAGCAGGAAGCCTTTAATCAACTCACAGATCTGGTAATCCAATTTCTATCGGCTCCAAATCCGGTGTCTAAGTTCAAGAAGATGATGGAAGTACATGGCTGCCGCGCAAGACAGCGCATAAAGGCAATCCACACTCTCCGAGGTGCGTTGAGCTCGATAAAGCTCGAGTCCTGTAAAATCAGCATTCTTAGCTCATGGAGCACACCCTTTCGTCAATATTCTGCTTATCCTCGCAGTGAAGTAGAGAAATTAGCTCCCAGAGGAAGTCACTATTTACGGAACATTGAATCCTCTGGTCCTAAGCTTATAACTGCCGTACACGACGAAGTAACTGGCCTTTACAGGGAGCTCTCTTGTAGTATTCGCGACAACGATGTGTCAGAGCAGATGAAAGCACTGGCGATCGATAGCTGGGCTATTGATCTCCTCCCACACGATCACACATTCCTACTTAAGACAGGTATCTTGGGTGTGCTTGAGAAGGTTGCTGGCGCTGAAGCTAAGAATGGAGCTACTTCGCCATCATCAACTCAACCTAAAAATCTGCTGCTGGCACGCATGGCCGCAAAAGCGTTGCGAGTACTTCACGTCAATGCTTTAGATTGCAGCCCAACACTAGGAACGGGTGCAACCCAAAATACGTTGAACAAACTCCAGGTCCACGTTTTGAACCGCACACTCGTTGATCTCCAAGAAGGGTTGAGAGACCTTGACGTTCTTCGTGAGAAACTCAGCGATGTTCGAATCACCAATGTTCGCTTGGGACATGACTTCTGTGTGAAACCGAAATCCCTCGAGGAGAAATTACTTTCCGATGTCTTGAAGCAATCTTTAGGCAACTCTGGCGTCGCTCATTCTTCTTCCTCAGAATCTCTAAATAGCACCAACGACAGAAAGGGAGCCCGAAACGTC
This sequence comes from Bigelowiella natans CCMP2755, assembly GCA_000320545.1. Taxonomy (NCBI): domain Eukaryota; phylum Cercozoa; class Chlorarachniophyceae; genus Bigelowiella; species Bigelowiella natans. Next base: position 34,935 of record ADNK01002458.1, read on the forward strand.
CAGAGATACATGGACAAGGAGCAGCAAAGCTTTGATGCTCTCGCAATGATGTGCAGTACTCTTGGAGGGTTTGCAACTCAGGGAGCTGCAGCATTCCTTTCCAAGAAACCAGTATTGGAGTGTTTTATCAAAATTCTCTCTCGGGGCACCCTTAGGATGCAGAGAGTAGTTTTTCGAGTCTTTCGTGTTCTCCTGCCTAAGATCGGCCCATCACTCATCGATGGACTATGCGAGAAGGTGGGATGGGGATCTCAAGCGGAAATTGCTCAAGTGAAGAAGGCCGGGAGATTCACACGCACTCTATTTATGATCGTTGGAAATGCCTTAATTACGCAAAAACCTGCGGGGCTTATCAACCAGAGCCCTTTCGAATACCGAAATGGCCAATCTGTGCTTGCCCATGCCTCTGATGCGTTGGCCTTGCTCAGAATCCTTGGTGTTGTAGTGCCCACTACTCCATCCTCCTCAGCTTCTGAGGATGCTCAAGACAATGGCGAAGACACAAAGACTAAAGAGGAGGAGGATGAGAAGGAAGAGGAACGACTTGCTGCGGAAAGGTCTGTCTCATCCCTTGAATGGGAAGCGCAAGTTCGGGCATTAATCGCTTACGGGTTCCGTCAGCTACCAAAGCTCATCAACAAGTCACAAGGGGGAATGAACGCTGATCATTTAAGGCAGAATCCATGTGATCTGCCATATGCTATGGCCGCCTTCAGCATTATTGGTGGACATTCGCCTCAGCTTACGATTGGCGGGAGGGTGGAAATTGTGCGATCGAGTTCAAGTGGTGATGATGAAGGAGCCATGCGAGAAACAGGAGATCTTGTATATCTGGACCGATCTTCCAATATATGCCGTGTGCGATTTGACCACACGCCAGCCCGTGTGGTCGAGTGCGAAATATCCAAGCTTCGGGCTATTGATCCAGTTGAGTTCGACCCAAAAGCTTTGTTTACCACCACCACTCTTACAAAGGACTTCATCTCTATCTTCCAGCTTTTCACGCAGGTCTTGAACGAGGACGCTACAGAGCAGGTCAAGCGCAAGGAAGAGGAGGAGAAAGCGAAAAAGGTGCAAGAGAGCGAACGTAAGGAGAAAGAAGCTAAGCGGATACAGCGGGAGAAAGAAGCAGCAAGCGCGACATGGGATTGTCAGATATGTACCTTCATTAACCAGCCGAGCGCCAAATCATGTGCCATGTGTGGTACACCACGTCCTGCAGCCCTGCCCAATCTCAACACTGATGATCTCAATGATGACAACGGCCAAGAAGAGGGTGAAAGTAAGGCAACGGAGAAGGAAGCAAGTGAGGATGCATTGCTATACCGCCAGCTACGTTCTGTAGCGCTTGAATCGCTTTGCAGCCTCATGAAATCTGAGGAAGTCAGCAAGCTGTTGATCGGGTCCTCCTCCATGCTTCCAGCTCTTCTTCGCCTCGCAACACAACCAACAACTCTTGACAGCTATAAATCTGTTCCGCAACTTCACGCGGAGCATGATAGGCTGCAGGAGCTGCTGCTCCAGGCTAGAGATTCTGTCATTGATTATTTACGGGTCTTCAAGCGTAAAGCTAAAGGCATTACCCTGGATTGCTCGCCTTTCAAAGGTTTGCAGGTACAGCTCCCAAATGCCCTTGATGCTGCTTCATCTCGTGCAATGACCTTTGTGGGTGATGACGACCTTACAACTGCTACCTTCAACGCAACGAAGCTGATGGGGACCATGCGCTCAAACCATGCTATTCCAAATTCGCTGCTCGCTTACTACTTCGAGATTACAATCGAGGACGAAGGTGTCTCTCCAGAGCTCGCTTCAGGGGCTGCGGGGACCGATAAATCCAAAGAAATTGAAAAGAAAAAGAGTAATGGGTCGTGGGGAATAGCCTTCGGTCTCTTCCGTGCAGGAATGCAAATGGACGGGGTGCCAGGAAGCTATAACTCATACGCATTTAACTCCACTGGAGAGCTTATTTCGACCATCTCTCGTGTACCTGTTAGGAAGGAATTTGGCGAACCATTTGGAAGTGGTGATGTCCTTGGATGTGTGTGGGAGATCAGGAGCAAGCGTGTCTACTTCACAAAGAATGGCTCTGTGATCAAGTCTAAAGACGGTTCTGAGACTGCCTTTACGAACGTTGACGGGTTCTTTCACCCCATCGTGTGGTGTCAAAATGCGGGTGCAAGAGTCAGCGTCAATTTCGGTCAGAGCAAATGGCGATTTAACTTTAAGCAAACGCTCCCCGCGCACTATCTCCAACAACTAGCGGACGCAGAGAAGAAGGGCGACAAGATGAATTGGAAGGCCAGCGAAGCAGAGATCCGCCGCAAAACTATGGCAGAGGAACTTGTTGTAATGATGGGTATATTCCCTACAGAGCTTTGTGAGGTCGCCCTTGAACGATGCCAGGATGATATGGAACATGCTGCCAACTGGCTCATTGAGAATGGACGCAGAGAGCTTGAGATTATGACAAATAACGCAATTCGTGCTTCAGGTATGTCACAAGTATTTTCTCTTTTTTTCCGATGCTTGTGTTAAGCTTCTGTGCCTTAAAAAGAGTTGTTGCCTATTGCTTTCATTTTTATTTTTTTGTACTGTTCCATGGGAACAACGTTGATTTGGCACTTAATATCAGAGATGATGCACGAATCCAAGCAAATGGAAGCTGCAGGTGTAATTCAAGACAGAAATCGTGGCGCTGGCGAAGACGACAGCGACGATGAAGATCTAGCTGAGTGGCTTGTGGGCAACGGTAACGTCTCCAGCGATCCAAGTTCTCAACGTAGAGCTGCAGCTGCAAGCTTCTTGGACGACGAGATTGAACAGGACGTCCCTGTAGGAGTGGAGCGAAATGAAATCCGCCGCAATGGCGATGCAGAAGCCAGAGAGCACGGGGGACAGCAGAATCAGCATGTAGCTTCTCAAGCTAACGAAGATAGCGTTGATATCGTTTACGACAATCTTAAGATTGAGGATGTACATCCTGGGCAGATGGTGACGGTGAATCCTTTGGCCCTTTCTATTATTGGCGAAAACTTTCTCACACATGGCCCTCAAAGAGAACATATTCGAGCAGTTGCAGGAAGAAGTGGTCTTGTAGCTAATGTTGAGGTCAATTGTAAAGCCGTGCAGTTGTTATTTTCCAATCTAGATCAAGGAAGCCAACACTGTTTATGGCTCCCTCTGAACGTATTGCTTAGAGCTTCTGGACAATGGCAAGATCCATGCCCTCAACAATACAGTGGAGAGTCTTGGGGTAAGCTGGGTCATAAGTTCTTGGACTGTGAGCAAGCTCTATCTGTACGAAAGGTTCGCAGCGCTGTTGTCGGCTTAGTTGCTCAGAAATGGCCAAAAAACATCCCGTTTGGTCTTAAGCAGCTTGGAGGTGCGGAAGCTGTGATGTGCATTTTACAACTCACCGCTGCTGAAGTACTGTCGACGGTCCTTGATGATAAAATTAATTCGTCTGCGCTCGACTCCTCTGTTCCCCTTCTTGATGCTTTCCGCGAAAAAATCCTTCGAATCGTCGAAAATGAATGGGAAGCGGTGAAGAGTCGACCCGAGAGCAGCCTGCCTGAGCTGCACCATCACCCCGAGACTTTGCATAAGACTATCTCATCAGGAGAAAAATTCGAGCACAAACGGGATTATCTCTCGAAGTCATCCTGTCCATTGATTCAAACGTTACTTGAGGAGTGCATAGTGCATTTTGCCCAGGCTGTGGACCACCCCCCCCCCGTCTTGGTCTATAAATCTAAGCATCCATATGCCTCTCATGACGAAGTGCGTGAGGAGGTTCACATCCCAGGAGCCAACAAACTCGTAGTTACGTTCGACTCGCGCTGTCATCTTGGTAATGATATTTTGACCAGACTGAGTTTCTACAGAGACCCCGACTACCAAGACTTGATCTCTCAGCATAATGGTCGTGGTGCAGCACGGTATCCAACTCTGGTTGTACCAGGGGACCGATTGTTCTTCAAATTCACTTCCCAGAACAACAATGGGCTATGGGGCTATAAATTCAAGGTGAAACCTCTAGAGTACCGCCTTGACGACCAGCAGGCGCTTAACAGCCACAATTTTGAGCTTGGGAGGTGGCTTTTCGAGCTGTTCCTCACTCAAATGCCCCAGGAGATCACGGAGAGATATATTGTTGAACTGTATGACGCAATTACCCTCTACGTCATTCATGCCCGTCCCTCCACGAAAATAAAAGGCGTTAAGTTGCTGATACAATTTCTCCTACATGTGCACCGTATACCTGCGCTGAGGTTATCGCTCTTGCTAGGCCGCATGGCCAAGGTACCAGATCTGAAGAAATTAAAACCTCTCACTCAAGAGATGGACGCTGTCATGGGGAGCCTCGACGTGAATCGCACCATCCATTCACAGACACTGCAAGCGCTAATGGAGCTTCTTGCAACTGCTGACCTTGTTCAGAAGGACTTCACCATTGGTAAGCGACGACGTCACCATCTGGACACTACAAGTAGTAGCCGTGACTCCAAAGAGGAGAAAGAAGAGAAGGACAGCAAGGAAGAGGATAATAAGAATACAAGGGCCGGTACAACAGCAGTAGCAGTAGCAGCGCCACATACTTGTAAAATTCATTTCGGCCAAAAAAATATGGCCGATATTAGGAACTATGGACGCAGAAGACTTGTGATTCTAGAAGCAAAATATAGCTCTGGTGCTACAAGCGCAGCATCATCATCGTCATCCAAAAACTCCAGCAGCAGCCTCGACATTACCACGAGTCTTCAGGCTTATCTAAATCGATGTGGAGGAGCTGATCTTGTGCTTCCTGTATCGTTCAAACTCCTCTCCGAACTTAAGCCATTTGGTGTGGACCCCGACCCAAGCTGCGACAAGAAAAAGCTCCGGATACTCTATCGCATAGAGCGCGAGGAGTACGTTCCTGGGAAGGGTGCTGTCATGAATGTTGTCAAGGATAAGCTCGAGAGAACATTAGTTTTCCGTATGGGTACTAAAACCCAGCCAGCAGTGGGCGATGGAGAACTTACGCATCATACAATAAGTTCATCACCTTCGATGTTTGAGCAGGTGGTACGTATATCTAGATTCACTCTGCAGGCCCAAGTGGCAGCACCAGAAACATCATCATCATCAGCCACTGTCACCACAGATTCGAAGAATAAAAACAACCTCAAAGCTGCTGCTTCTTCTTCTTCTTCAAGCGATGGAGATGTTAAGAAATCATCATCTGCAGGATCTCCTCGAGGTGTTGCTACTACTAGTACTACAAGCAGTCCCTTTGGTAAGGGAAATATCGTAGCGACCGATGAATTACTGATCGAAGCTGTGCGTCTATGGTCTCTCGAGGGATCTTACACCCAGCTTGTTCCTCCCACAGGGGATGGAAAAGAGCTACAGCCTAAGACGGAATTAGGCTTTGCAAACCCAGGGCACTTCTCCAATCAATTTACGGCTTCTATGTGGATCTTCTTGAAGAAGGAGCCAAGCAAGAAATCGACGGCAGCTCCTCGTGCTATCTTACACCGAGGTTATCATATCACCACAGGAGACCCATCTCCACAAAAATTCGCGTTCCGCCGAGTGAAGCACGATACTTCACGCATGTTGTTCATGATACTGATGGATGCTCGAGATAACTATATCCAGGTACACTGTGATGCCTCCAGCCACGGCGCAGCTCATATCATCAAGAGTAAAAAACAGGTTCCAGTGAGGAAATGGACGCACGTAGCTGTGGTGTGTAGAGGGCATGCAATCGAAATCTTCATTGACGGCAAGATAGATTTCAAGGGCAATCTCCAAAGACCAATGGCAGGTAACGTTGACCCTATAATACTTGGGCGACCCACACCAGGATTTCGTGCAGCTGGTCTGCCACCTTCTAGGCCTGGTGCTCCAACTAATGCAGCAACACCCGAAGCACAGATGCAAAGCGTTGAGGCTGTGGTCAAGGACGTACGATGGTACGTGCGAGATCTTTCTGAGAAGGGCGTAAAGGCTATCATGGAAGATTGCAAGCCGAACAACCGGAAAAGATCTTCGCAGAAAAACTTCACGCTACAATCACCTAGCAGTTTGGGTGGTGATTTCAAATCTCCAAATATGATTAACGAAGCTCATCTAGATGCAATAGATGCACTCTGCACAGGGAGAAGGGTGGCAATCGAGAGTGCGGACAGCAGCAGCAGCAGCAGCAACAACAGCAGCAATGCGGGAGGTGATGTAAATCCAAGCATATGGAAACACTGGCACCAGTGGACACCGAGAATGGACATGCAGCTCATGAGGCTATTCACCGAGATCGCTGAACACCGACAAAAGGCCATGGGCATCTTCAAGCGAGGCGCCTTGCCAAGCCTGATAAACCTACCTGCAAGGATGGTAGAAATACCAGACAAGCTACTTCGCCCCTACCCTCTCCTGAGAGGTATTCCAAGGGAGTGCCTCAGGATGCGCTTCCTCTTTATACAGATTCTGAATGTCCGCATATTGTCTGTGCTCCCGATGGTGGATTTTTCGCAGGCTCTGTCCCCTTGGAGCCTAGCCCACCGACTCTCTGCTCTTAGTCACCTGATCTTCCTCGAGATCAAAAACATTGCATGGACTCATATTCTCCAGCAAACAGCGACTGGTCGTGGTCACTACGTCAATATCAATCTCCCTCGTGCAAAGAAGGCACAAGAGCGTGGCGACACCAGCGGGCGCAAATCTGTTTTCTTCCAGCTCTATCTTCAGCTGCACTTCGTAAAGCCCTCCCTGCTCCGTGTGGATGGGGGTAGTAGGCCTTGGGTGGTCAGCTATGCAGGATTCGGAGGCCAAGACGCTGGTGGGTTGTTCCGTGATTCTGTCTCGACACTGTGCACAGAGCTGCAAAGCAAATGGGTGCCGCTCTTCATACCAGTGCCCAACTCCAGGGATGGGGGTGTCGGGGATAACCAAGAGAAATGGCTGCCGAACCCCTCCTCCCGCTCCGCACTCCACATCTCCAACTATGCTTTTGTCGGAAAGCTGATGGGAATTGCAGTAAGGGGCTCTCACATGCTTAATCTTGATCTACCCTCCCTGGTATGGAAGCCTCTAGTGGGTGATACGGTCACCATGAGCGATGTTAAGGCGGTGGACGTCATTGCACATGGAAGGATAGAATCTCTTGCCAAGGCACTCGTCTCTGCTAATGCTGCTGCTACTTCTGGGTAAAGATTAGTAGTAAGAAGGAGGAGGAGGAGGAGGGGTTCAAGAATAACATCAAAAAGAACATCAACAATATCACATCGTCATCATCATCATTATTTGTTTTAAGCGCTTGTGGTTTCTTTCTACTAGGAGCATTAATAAGGAGAGTTACATGGATCTTGTTCCGAACAAGTTTATCATGATAGGTTATGATGGCAAGGAGGTAAACATACAATATCCACAACAATAACAACAACAATACGAAAGATATGTTTAAAATTCACAGCGTAGTCATCATCATCATAATCATCATCATCATCATCGTTACACCTTATTATTATTATCATCATTGCCTCACCTACTTAGGTCGAGCTCAAGGAAGATGGGAAAAACATTGATAATACATGGGAAACCCGTGAGGAGTATCTTTCCCTCCTCAAACAGGCCAAGCTAGCTGAAGTGCGCCCTCAGGCACAGGTGGTGGTCCATTGTAGTACTACTACTAGTAGTAGTAGTAGTAGTAGTAGAAGTAGTTGTAGTAGTTGTAGTAGTAGTGGTACTATGATTTACTACTCACATCATCATTATTTTAACTTTACCTCTTCCACCTCATAGTAGTAGTAGTAGTAGTAGTATCGTGTTGTTTCCGCTGGGACTGTGGTTCATTTATTCATTGATTGATTCATTATCTTGATCATCTTGTTATTGATTCACAGGCGATCAGGAAAGGATTAGGCACCATTGTTCCTATCCAACTCCTACCTCTCTTCACGTGGCAGGAACTGGAAATGATGGTATTATTATCATATAAGAGCGAACGGCGACAAACAACGACGATGATCATCAACGAACCGAAGAAGAAGAAGAAGAAGAGAGAGAGAGACGAAGAAGATGATGGCTGACGAGAATAACCCAGAATAAATGTTTCTTAATATTATTCATTCATTGGACGACTCCTTCGTACTATTCTTATGCTTCAAGAAATGTTCGCATATAATAATAATGAATAATAATAACATATGGTCATCTAGGTTTGTGGGAAACGGGAGATAGACATCGATTATCTAAGGGTAATAAGTTTTAATTCATTAACACATGCAATAACGATGTTGATTATAGATGTTCGATATTTATCCTTTAAAAAATAGTAATCATCATCATCATCATCATCATCATCATCATCATCGGGGTCTTGCATTACTCATCTCTCCCTCCTCCCTCCCTACTTCCTACAACTCCTGAAAGGCAAACACTCGATACCGTGCTCCTGTGAAAGGAACCGATCCACACGTTAAGATGCTGTGGGAAGTGTTAGAAGACTTCAATCACGAGGAAAGAAGGCTATTTCTTCGCTTTGTATGGGGACAATCCCGGCTGCCGTACAATCCTGCGGTAGTAGCAGTAGCAGTAGTAGGAATAGTAGCAGAAACAGCTCACTTCACCACGTTGAGATGATGATGATGATGATGATGATAGTGCTTGCTTGCATTCGAGTGAAATGAATGGTTGATGCTTCGTGCATTCTAGAACTTGGAAGACAAATAACAATAACTATCCGATTTTTGTTTTCCCTTTCCTTACCACACATTCATCCCGAAAGAAACCCAACAGGGACACATTTGAAGAATTTTGTCTAACTGCCTTATAAACTCAGGACTTCACCCAAAAGTTTGAAATCTTGTCATCGAGGGATAACAACGATGGGGTTCTACCAGTTAGCCGTAAGTTTCAAATCAATCAATCACATTTAATAGTTTTCGTCTACTCTGAAGTGTGATGTTGATGATGTTGTTTGTTGCTAAAATATTCGCAGATACGTGTTTCTTCTCCGTGGAGCTTCCGCGTTACACGAACAAGGCGTCAATGAGAGAGAAGATTCTCTATGCGATTACTAATTGCCACTCGATTGACACAGACCATGCAGCACAGAACGTCGATTGGGACGACGAATCTTAATTCCGTGTAAAGATGATGAAGCTGGCTTAATATGCGCTCAGCCAGCAATTTACAGCGATATATGTTCTCTTCTATGACCAGCCATGATGTCATCATTACTCGACATTAATTAAGTAAGAGATTGTCTATATGCGCATGATACGCGTCGATTGGATATTGCTCATGCCACACGATTTTGATCTAGTGATGCATATAACATGTATGAAACTCTCTTCATTTGTTATTTTTGTGTTAATGTGCGGCGCCTACGTGACACGCTAGGCACACTAATATCTAGATTGTCTGGTATATGCAATAGATACATCTGGATGTTTCACATGTCCATGCTAGATATAGCATATCATCATGCTAGCATGTATTACTAGATAACTAGGGGAGACATCTCTAGCTTAATCAAATATCCAGGCATCAAACGTTAGCAAGCATAATTAGTTAGGCTAAGCGTGCTTTAGCTAGTTAGGTCACCGTGTGTTTGCCATATATCACATGATCAAGCGGGCAATATGAGAAGAAAAGGACACCCTGATAGCCAAGTAGCTTGGGCGCTTTGTAGCTCTCTGTTTCTAATAGAAAATGTAGTGCATGACACATGCTAGCCATGACAAGCATGCTAGCATGCAGCATTGCAGTGACTTATCATTGCTCTAGATCTAGAGATGCTACACAGCATAGCTAGACATAGCTAGTATAATTGAACGCTTTGCTTAAACAATTGCCGTGTACCGACGTATTTTGTCACAAGTATGCTTACACTATGCCTTATCGAGCATCTAGACACGTTAATGAATAAATGTGTGCGTACATATGCAGCTTATTACATACGTCACAACAAACGAACCCTGGATCGAGTCATCAATAGCTGAGATATATATTGTATTTTAATTAGTATTACTTCTTTAACATTTCTTTCAAATTTTGGATTCCCCCGGATGTCTGAGCATTATTCCACAACATAGCAAGTATTTGTTCAAGAAGCATAATGATGTATATCATTACGTTTAAACTTGTGCCATGCTATGCGAACGTACAAACTACCTCAATCCAAGCTTTAAATAACTCTTTTGTAGCTCTAGAGCCACGAATTTGAGCCAGAAGAATCTGAGACATAGAACATAGAATACAAAAATCAATAACTACGAACGCACATGTAACTACAAATTGTTATTTGAACGGTGGAGATGGTTAAAATTCGATACTCTCGAAAACCAAAGGCATACCGCATCGTCACCCATAATGTTGACTCGCATTGGATCAGCCTTTAATTCTAGGAGCCTTGTAAGAAATGGAAACATCCCTGATCCTTCGTTATCGTGAGCACTTTCGCCCTCGCTCTTATCTCCTCCGGCTCCATCTTCAATAGCTTTCATGTCAAGTTGATCTCCGTTTTCGTCAATTTTCTTGTTCACTATTGAACCTACATCATTATCAATCATCGCGATAGGAACTGCAAAGCTAGGCTTAGTAATGACAAGACCTGAAGGATCCAATGGATATCTCCCTACCATGAGCATTAATGGTGTGACCTACAAACACCTCTTTTTGTTGCTTCCATTTCTTTGCTGGAAATTATGTATCTACCCCTTGAATGTCAGCCTCAGAAGCCAGATTTTTAATGTTTTCCTTCGTTTCGATGGTCATTTGCGAGAATTGCTGCAAAATAATTTACATCATCACGATTTTACATTTGTGCTGACATTCTGGAAAATACTTCAAACAATTTCTGACGATCTGCAGATACACCATATTGCAGGATCCCTTCAAGCACGTAGTGTAGACCAGTTCTTCCTATGCTATCTTTTGCTATTGGATTCGCTCCTTTTGCTATTAGAAGTTGCACCATTCCAAAGCACCCTGCCTGTACGGAATAATCCAAAAATTAGGCGAAGTTCTAAGACGTTCTTTTCTTACTTGGGCAGCTAGAAGCAGTGGAGTAGCATAAACCCGATTTCGACAATCAATTCGAACTTCGTGCTCATTGAGTATGTTCCTTACTTCCTTAACAGTCAGTTCCACATAAGCTATATGAATCACAAAAATTGTAGCTATTGGGACCTTCAATGCGGATGCTTGCTTTTTGTCGCTTTGGAGGATATCCCTCACACTGGCCTGAGGGACTCCAACAATATCATCCCCAGTCATAGGTGAACAAGTGACCAAATCGCATACCAAATCACACAACTTGCGTTGTAGGTCTCCCATTTTCTTACTTCCACTACCGATACCGCTTGGTTTATGTGTGCTCTGGAGCGTGGTAAACATGCTGTGTTTCCAGGACGCGACAAGGTATTTATGATTGTCGCAGGACCAAAACCACAAGATATTCCCCCATAATCATCGGTGACCATGTATAAGTTCAGTAATAATGGGTTTTGAAGCATCAGCATTTTGTCATCTGGAGACCTCGTGGTGATGGTGGTGGTGATGATGATGGTGATGATGGTGATGGTGATGGAGATGGTGATGACGCTGCCATGAGGACAACAATAGTATGGATATTGAATGCGTTATCCGTATAATCCATCTACTTTCAACAGAAGCTTCGCATTCGCAAGTCGTGTGAGGAGGAAAGAGGAGGAGGAGGAGGAGCAGGGATGATTAACGATCTCCTGACTCGTCAGCCACATACATGATTCTTCGCTTCCTCTTTGTGACGGTAAACATTATCAATTGGGCTTAGAGTCGTAAAGTATGTAGGAACAATTTATCAAGGGCCATTAGAGAGAGGCGCATGGGTCAGCAAGGTTGGATGATGATGATGATTGAACATCAGGGTTGCCTGATGATTATCGGAAATGCTGGTTTGGTACGACCGCGCGATGAAACATTCTCCCTAAGTGGGTACGAAGAACCGGTGGAGGTGATGATTTTGTGCATCATCATGAATAGCCATAGCGGTCATGAGTGGTGTTGGTCGTTTTTAGGTTCCTGTGGACATACACGATCTTTTCAACATTTACGACCGCGTGTACTTCAGCAGTGCACTCACAAATGCAGGGGTTGAGGTTAAGTGGGGATCTAAGATGATGACAAAGTAATAAGATTCCATGTGCATAAATGGCCTTCACACTACTATTTAGTCTCATCTTGTTGTTGTTGTTGTTATAATTGTCGGTCATCATCAGGTGTGCTGGGATGTGTGAATATAAAGGCAGGACAGCCAGCATACAGATCAGACTCTCTCCTTCGCTTCTACAATATCGATCGTACAATCTTAATTTCTATGTTGCATTTCCTTCTGTTCCTTACTGCAGTGATGCCGCCCCCTCCTCTCAAAATAGAAACGCCGACGTGAAAGATACCCTGCTGCACGAGATGATCCATGCTTATCTCTTTCTGGACCACACCGAAACTGACAGGTGAGTCATAATGATGATGATGATGATGATGATGATGATGATGATGCCAAAGCATGAAGATCATGGGGACGATGACGTTTTAACGTCGACTCCAAAGAAAACAGAGTGCTTATGATTACAACGAACTAGAGATGGACATGGAGCTCACTTCCACCGACATATGAACAGGATAAACAATATCAGGTTGGTGGAATTTTCACAAAAACAGGATAGGACAGGAAACACGTTCTCTTTCAGATTTTCCACGTTTACAAACGGGGAGTGAGAATTTTTTGAAAATCTTGCCTTACGCTTACACACCATAGAAACCCGAACGATCCTTACCGGCCATTTGGAGGCTATAGAATAACAGTATTCCACAGCTTTATCAACGAGGTCCGACACCTTCAGGTAATGCTCATGGATGATTAGATTGAATTTGAACATGTTGATGACATATCCTTCGTATTAATATGAGGAGATGATTTTGTATTGAAATCTTGCAGTAAACGTATTACAATGTGCAACAAAAATGTACTATCTTCCACACTTAGACTCACGTGTGGAAGTGCGAAAAGTGCCATCATGTAATCAGAAGAGCCATGAATCGTCCACCCTCTGAAAAGGATTGTCGTGCTTATCGGTGAGAAAACTCGTTGTATGAGCGGAATAAATAGAGATAAACGATGAATTTCCTGTAAACATCATATTTTTTTCGTTGCATAACTACCACTCGCTGTTCAGGAAGGATCTCTCGGGCTGGACTTTTAGTATAGACTCGCCACGTAATCGATGCGGAGATAGGCGATGCTATGTGCACAACCACATCCGGATGTGTGGGGGAGCTTATAAACGGCTGACTCCAGAGCCTCCTGCAAAGAAAAAGAAAAAAAAATGTAGCAATGTTTCCCGACATCTACAGCAAATAGGGCCCTCATCTGGAAAAATCTGAGGATTTCAACCATCTGAAGGTCTTGATCTACGCGACAGTTATGTTGTACTTCATGCAGAATGGAAAACAGCAGCACCAGTGCCGTGAGAGCAAGAGATATGTTGATAACAACAAATTCCGACACCATGCACATGTTTGGGTGTGATCGTATCGAGTGTGTGCATGTGCGCATGCTAGCATGTTGGATTCATGCTGTCTAAAATGAAAGTCGCTCATCGTTCAATCGACTTTGCTGCTACGTAGCAGTCTGTAGTGTCTTAGCCAATCTAAGCAATGCTGCATGCATGTGCACAAACATGGGTCGCATATGGATATGCACTACATTGGGATGACCATTGAACAGGACAAATTTATTTGATTAACTACACCCGTCTTATACTACTAGACTAGCTAGCTAGCACATGGACACTAAGCGACGTTCATCGTGCACGTACACACATGGCTAGATGGTGCTGCTGCTTCATTGTTGATCTAAATAAAAGAACAATCTTCGCAACAATTCGATCTTACATCCATCGTCGTGACCATGCGAACCAAAATGCCATGATGATGGAAAACGGCAAGCTACGCTCTAGCTGATGCAAGCAAATAACGTGGCTCATACGCAACCATTTTCTTTCACATGTGATGGCATAAAATGCATGCAATTTTGCATATGAATTCTCGCGCCGTGCCTCCAATGTGATGACACTGCTTCTCTCACCATGATAACATAGACACAAACATCTAAAACACCTGTGCAAATCGTGCAATCATTCCATTGTTGACTGGACAACATGCAAAACAATGTGCAAGCCGAAATGATGTGCCAAGCTTTGGGAACATCACCGCACTGCTTTCAGTTTTGATAATTGCTTACGTCTCATCCTGGATCGCTAACTGCAGTCGCAGATGATTGCTGTGATGCGCTTGCCGATGACACAGTTATCCTCTACATCAGAGGAGGGAAAATCGATCAGCTTTGCACCGCTTATGAGAAATTCCTGATGATCATTACAATGCAAGCTAATCAACATCAACATCAATCAGGATCAAGTACATCATCATCATCATCATCATTATCATCGCTCATCTTCCTCCTCATCATCATATGACCTTCAATCTACTTGAATGGTCCATCGTATAGACCATTTTAATCGGCGACTTCTTGCTCGTTAGCATTGAATAAAGTTTCTGCCGACTCGCATAGAAGAGCGCTCGCTTTGTGTATTTCTTGATGAGCTCCCTTAAATGATTTAAGAAGCAATAAGCAAGCTGCGAGTGAGTTCACGAAGATGACGACGATGATGTAAGCAAGCTGCGAGTGAGTTCACGAAGATGACGACGACGATGATGTAGTACCCAGTGGTGAGCAAGATGTAGCAGCAGCGCAATAACAGTAGTGGTAGTAGTAGTAGTAGTAGCAGTAGTAGCAGTAGTAGTAGTAGTAGTAATTGAAGTGGTAGCAACAGTGCTATGCAATATTTCTTCTTCATCATCCTTTATGAACATACAAGTATTAAAATTATTTATATCATTATTACTACTACCTCATTTGTCTGAATGTTGTCTCTTTTGGTATATAAGGCACATACTGGGGTACCGCTAGATGGTTCCACCTAATCAGATCATTGCTCTTAGTAGTGCGCCAGGTACCAGCAGTACCATTATCAGCCATCATGTAAGATCATACGTAGAAGTACAAACACACACACACACACGCACACACCTGCTGCTGCCCTTTTGAGTCTCATCACGAGAAGCAATCGTTAGCACCACATACTGCTCCATTGATGAACTCTCCCTTTAAGCAGCAAAGCATGGTACTTCACAAATCGTGTATAGATACACATATATAATGTAAATGCAATATTTCATTCCCACAAATCCCGATGATGTAAGTACAAAATACAGAAACATCAGGCTAAACCAAAGGCAAGTATTACGATGATGATGATGATGATGATGATGATGATGGAGAAAGCACTAAAATCAATATTGTGATAATGGAGAGGTATCCACCTCAAAATTCTCCTCAGAATGCGTGCGCTCTTCATGGGCTCTTCTTCGTGAACAATACCGTTTGCGGTGCCGCAGAGTGCTGCTGCTGCTGCTACATCATCGCCCTGACCCTCTTCTATATGAATGCTCATCTTTGCCCAATTGAGGTCATTATCATTGGTCTGTTTCCCTTCTTCTTCCTTTTCTTCTTCTTCTAGTTGATGCTTGGTATCATCGTTAATACCACCACCATCATCTTCTCCTACTACTGAGTACAATTTCTCTATGACCCGCAACATCCGGAATGGCCAATGGTATACCGATCTATATTAGACAGCAGCAGCACCAACAGCAGACACAAGGCATGCAATGATGGTGATGATGATGGTGATGATGATGACGACTTATGCTAACAACATCACACAACTACTACTTCTTCAGATTTTCCAGATGTGCAATGAAAGAGGATGGAAGTCCTTGCAAGTCTCTGATGATGATAAAAGAGGAGGAGAAGGAGGAGGAGGAGGAGGAGGAGGAGGAGGATACGACAGAGGGTAGATGTCATTTGCGCCCAACATGCTTTATGAATCTTCCAGGAAATGTTGATTTAGAAAACAGCAGAGAGCAATCACCAACATGTCTGACGGTGAAGAAATATGGTGTTTGTTCGAGTAGCAGTAGCAGCAGCAGTAGCAGTAGTAGTAGTAAGAGGGATAAAGATTGAGATGCTTATGGTCCTATCCAAACAAAAAACTACTTACTACCACCACCACCACCACCACTACTTGTAGATCTTCTTAACACGAGCTCTCAGCTGAGGGGTTTCGTAGGCGATGATCGTGTTTCTTGCTGCTGCAGTTGATGGTGATGATGATAGTATCTTATCGTCGATGGAGACCTGCTTGAACATGTCACCCTCCACTTGCCTGCAATTGTATCATCATCTCTTTTTCATCATCATCATCATCATCATCATCGTCATTATCGTCCATTTATGGTAACATTTTGTACTACTACTACTACCTCAGGAGGATATGCAGCTTTGGTAGCTTGAATCGTTCTGCAAGCTTCACTATCACGACACCATAGTCCATATCCCTGACAACAATCGATGATGCCGATGTTAAGATATGATGAGGTGATGATTATCCTCATCAATACGTGAGGTAATGACATCATAATTCCAACCACATTAAACATGTTCGTATGATGAATGCTACTCCTTAATCTTGTACAGCTATCCATATGTGTAGCTGCACTAGCTTTGGTTTTCCAACGCAGCTTTGCAGGTTGCAGGTTGTTGTTAATATTATTACTCTTCGAGAGGGATGGAGATTTTGACGGGCGGTAGCTTTGCATCAATAGGTACAAATAGAACGGGTAGCATCCTGGAGGTGATGCTGCTGCAACTGTGGTGATAATCACCCTCATCATCCTCGATGTGAGTTTTGATAGGTAGGACCCGTCGAGCCACCTTCGGTGTTCGGTCGCTGTCCTCTAAAAGTAGTAACAGATGAATAACATATGTTAAGTAGTCTGAGTGGGAAGGAATAAATGATGGCAACAACGGCAAAGATTAAACACCGTAATATATAAGAAGGAATAAATGATAACAACGGTAAAGATTATGCACCGTAAATTCCCCGGCGGCGCTTCCTTACCAAAGAGTCGTTGGCTTCCTGCGTGTGAAAATGATGCCCCATGAAAATGATCAAATGGATGAATACTTTAGACGCAGCACTTGAGCAAAACTTGTGTCTTGAATAAGTTAAATTACTGACAAATGTAATGTTTTTTTGAATAACGTATGCACAACCTCCGCCATTTGTTTGTTTTCCTGCAATTTGGACGATGATAAGATTTGTCCCCCCGAGGTGATCATTCTTTAGTCCCTCTGCAGAAGCAACTTTATGGAAAACAAAATGAGCAACGACCAGAGCTCAGGCTCAAGCAAGTAAGTTTCGTCTGTTCGAGTAACATAGAAGAAGAAGAAGACAACCGCGATAACAAATTAGAATATATTACAATCAATAAAATACAGCAAAAGCGTGTCTCATTCCAGTGTTTTAATCTTTCTTATCGCTAAAAAAGAAATCGACGAGAGAAGCGCAACAGATAGCTACGCCTCCATGTTCAGCACACCAGAGGAGGAGGAAGATGAATTCTTGTTGACCGTTATAAATCCGTTCCATTTTATGAGTGCGACAATGATATTTTCTCGATAAAGCATGCAGCTTTTTGACCACGTACAGCTGTGCTCCTGGAAAAGAGAACATCGCACTTCGATCTTCCATTCAGACTTAAAGTGGGAAATGGTTGCTGAAACGGTGTGATTTTCTACGAAGAAATACTGATCTATTTTGGAACAGCGACAACGTTTATTGCAAGAAATCAAAGCACAACCGGCACTCATCTCAGTGGAGAAAGAATGGCTGATGACCCCCAGGAACCCTTGGACAAGTTCGGCTTTGGTGATCTAATATCAAAAGAATTGTGTTTGAGAGGTACTTTTTCTCAGAGCCATCATCAGGCGAAAAGGTGGTTTTAATCTCCAAGACTACATGAGAATCAGACAGGTGAGTAAGGGAAGATGGTCTCTCATTCCCAGCAGCCACTCATTCTAGCCGTTGATTTTACGAAGGCGGATTACTCTCGATTCGAAGATTTCTCACAAAACGTATACAAATTGATATCAGGAAGTCGAGAATCTTGCTAGAGAAGAATCTAGATTGCAAGAGGGTAAAAGGAAAATCGATTTGGTCACCACACTCCCACCCAAGCACAAGGAGAAAGACCACGAACGAAATGATCGTCTTTCTTCATCAACCACCCCAAGCACAGGGAGCGACGTTCTTCAACAGGTAATCAGAACATTTATGTTCAAGAAACTTGACCAAAAGGATTGTGTCGTTGGGAAATTGTTTACATCTGCTTAGCTCGAGGCTGTAGGGAGCATGCTGCTAAAAAAACTGGAGGCTTTTGGAATTCGGTGTGATATAGCTATCAGATTATAACAACTAACTCGGACAAACATCGGCAAACATGCTGTCACTAGTTTTCAACGATTTGTTATCCTGGATATATCATTTACTAATGTAGTGATTCTAATAGAGGCTATTATGTGCACAGATATCAATGCGATGCAACAGTCAAGTTTGGGATGTCAGAGATAAGACAAGCATTTTGCAAATCACGGGCACGAGTACTTACAACATAAAATGTTACCCTTGTTTTCTGTTGATTCATTTTGCAAACATTGTTAGTGGAAATCAGCGTACGAAAATGCTACCAAAGAGATTGGGGACCTTTCAAAGACACTCGAAATCCAGGTAGAACATCGTTCCTGCTATTATTCTATTTTTTTTACCATATGTATATATTTGTATGCACATACATATTTAAGTTTGTGCGCATGGAAATAAAAAGGAGTCCAAATTTAAGAATACGCTCAAAGAACTTACGAATTCACATGAGGAGGTAGTAGTTTTGATGAGATTGTCTACTCCTTTCCGTTGAGGCAGCAAAATGCATGATGCAGAGTCTTTGTCTACCAGCAATACGCATTGCCTTCTACATATACCACAGGAAAAACTCAAGTTTCATAAAGAAGCAGAAGCTGCGAGAGCCAAATACCTCATCAGCCTGAAGAAGGTACAACTTGGTAAATTAAGAATCAAAGCGTAGGCAACTTGCGATGTGAAAGAAAACAAATTTAATGAGTGAATCCAGCGATGTGCCAACACAGCAACTATCTTCCTCATTCCTACAAAATCTATGTTTGATGAACGACTATACTACTCGTAGGTCAAATCTACAGATAAAAAAAGTCGGGACTCGGATTTGAAGGTAACGAAGTTGTGTGTGGTTTTATCGTCTTCTTACACTGCTACTCCTACACCATTATCATTATGATCATATTGAGATCAACGTTTTTACAACTGCTAAAGGTGATACTGATGGCAATGCTGTTTCATATCACATTTATTTAGGAGTTGGAGGCAAAAATGAAGGAGGAGCACGAGCAGAGCATGAAGAGTCTCGAAGCTAAACTGAAAAGTGACTACGAAGACCAAATAAAGCAGGTATGAGTGTTGGTGGTTGAACGATGGAGCTGCTTCTTCTTCAAAACAGAGAGTGTTTGATGCATGTATTTCCGGTCATTTGGGAGACGACATGAAAGTAGGTTTTAATCTGTAGATTCGAGTGTATTGTTGAGCACTAAGATGTGCCGGAGAAGACGAAATGAATTGCAAAAATAATGGTGAATGTCTAGATCCAAGCTGAATGTGCAGAGAAACTTCGCAAAGAGCAAGAAACGAATACAGAGAAACTTCGTAAAGAGCGAGAGGAGAATTCAAAGGCAATCCTTTTTTTCACACAGACTCATATAAATTCTACTCGGTGTTTGAGCTGTTGTTGGCCTTGAAAATCATCGTGCTTGTACTTGCTTCTCCTCCCCCTGATAATTTGCCACTCTTCCCACAATTAGAAATCTCAGAGAATCTCAGCGCAGTTGGTGCAGCTTGAAGACCAAGCTGGGAAGGTATTTTATCTTGCTGTATGCAATCATTAAAAATGCTAATAGCATGAAATATATTAAGATATGCGTTGTTCGTTGTGTTTGTGTGTGTGTGTGTGTGTGTGTGTGTTACCCTGCTGTTAATACTTGATTCATTCGTATAGGAGATGCATATTATTGTTCTCACATTTGATTAAGAAGGTGCCTTCTCCCCATTCAATTCCTTTTGTCTATTGTTAGATGCTGAAGCGAAAATCTGAGAAGCTAGCCACAGCTCTCACACGTGTGAAGGAGCTCGAAGACGCTCTGGCAAAACTACACGAAACGTATGATGATGCACTGTTATCAGTCGAGGAAGTATTGCTATCAGCACCAGCCTACAATCTGCGTTCACTAATTTAGGTGCTCATCGGGACAAAAAGAGATCCGCAACAAACTTGCTGAAGAACGAAAAAAGGTATTATTATTCTTCGAGGGATGAAGCCTCAATCGACTGTGTTTTGTCTTAACTTTAAATGTTTCATCTTCTTCTTCTGTTTCTTCTTCTTCTTCTTCCCACGATTACATCAAATCGACCATTGAATACGCTCGTAGGTGGTGGATTGATAGATATAAATATTGATCTTTTCTCTTTCCCTATCATTTGAATGGGATTCTTCATCATTATCATGACAGACTAGAGCCGCATCGAAACAAGCCGATTTATTGAAGGATAGACTGGAAGCACAGACCAAGTAATGTCTGCCAGAGAATACTATTAGCAATTCAATATTCGCTGCTTTGGTAACACAATATCTGAATAATTAGGGAGGAGAGAAAGAGGAGAGAGAGTGAAGCTACCGCTGCTGAAAAACTGGCCGAGCAACTAAAGGCCTGGACTCTGAATCTTGACATGACTTAACGAAAAAACATATGTGGTGACATTCGATCTTTCCTCTTCTTTCTCAGATTCTTGATCAAAGGCGAAAGGACGAGACCAAACGTCTAAAACAGAAGTACCGCGCAAGCAACGAATTCATTTTAATATGAGTAAAAGTGGTGAACCAGCTCATCCTCCTTCTTGTAGGCACCAAGAAGAGCTGAACATGATTCATGAAAAGATTCAACACGGTATTGCAAAAAACAGAGTATACACGATAATTCCATCATCATCAGTATGAATAACTTATTCTATTTAACAGTCATAGAAGGAAAAGACACTCAAATTCGCTCCTTCCAGAAACAAGCTGAACGGCTAAAGCTGAAGGTCTCAATATTTCGTGGATTTCGCACAAACTCAGAAAAGTGCTCACTATCTGTTGGCATATTAATCATTCTCTACGTTATGTGTTGACAATCCAGGTCGTAAAACTCGAACAGTATCTTCTTGCGCAGAAGGACAATTTATGACGAATCGTACACCCACGAATATCTACTGCCAGTATTATGTCCGTGAACATGTTCTAGTGTTGTGAATATGCGCTAATGTTGAGAAGAACTATGGTTATTGGAAGACTATACAGCAGTGCTTTATGCAATGACAGGCGTCGCCTGACTTTATAGCATGCTGGTCATGTACTCTCATAAAAAGCGAAATGAATGTATTAAATACTATCTTACAGTTGACATGTGGCAGAAGCCAACAGCCGAAGGTGAAGAGAAAAATATTTACAACATTATTTCTATCTTTCCAACATGCAAGCAGCATGATCAAGTGTACATATAAGAGACGGATCTTACCGCCAGCAAGCAGCATGATCAAATATGCTAGCTAGCTAGTACGCACACATCTAGACATCATATGCGCTAAATGCGACATACGCATCACGTCATACTGATAAGGCTAGCAGGCTATAGCAGGTCCGCGATACTGAGTTGCGTTCAACGTACGTACGTGCTCATTTCATTGTAGCTGACAACTGCACCGCCTACTGCTAACAGGTGCCACATGGCTAGATGGCTAGATGAGGCTACATGCGTGCACCGCAGCTTCGGGTCGAGCTGCATCAACATTTGAATACACACAATGACGCACACAAACTGCTGGGCGCACATGTGCTAGCTAGCTAGTTTGTGTGAAGCACGAGATCGAGCAGGCTACAGCTGGATATTACATACTAGCATACTAGCATACGCATATGCATCAGCTGCATGCATCAATCGCCGGACAAGATTTCTTGCAGTCCTGCAATTGCATTAAGAGCGTGCGCTAATAATGCCTGCTGCACACATGAAACTTGCGTTTTGCGATGTTGCTTTCCAATGTTTTACATGTTCATTTTCCTGTAGTTGTTCCGTGCTTCATTTGGCGAAATATGGATGTGCATGCATGCTGCTCTATCTATGCCACTTTAGGATTTTTGTGACAACTACAGTGTTGCTAACCTAAGACGTATTAGTCGGATTGACTTCCAGTATTTGCGGTAGCTCTACTCGCCTATATTCATCGGGAAGCTCAAACATCGATTGGGGTACCTAAAGATAACAACGACGAAGATGAAGAAGAAGATGATGATAATAACAAATTTGAAATCTATTTCCGTTTTGCCTTTCGATCGAGGCAGCATGTGGCGACTAATAGGACATATGGACGACGTTCATAGTAGAACTCTCAAAGACTAATCATGCAACTATGGTTGAATGCAATAATAAGTTTCCGTAGAAGCAAAAGCAATGATTCTTTGTGCAGCCAGCGGGGGGAAAGTAGTGAGTTACACAAAAGAAATTCTGTGACAGAATCCGATAAAATGGGATATAGTTTGTTGTTGCACATAGTGGTAGTTGAGTGTAGAGCTATTACTACTACTACTACTACTACTACTACTACTGCCAATGGTAAGCAACCATTTCAGTGCCAATGTCACATTCTGCGAAAGTCACATCCGCAGATATTGTAGGGAAGACTGGCAGAGTCAACTTAATCGGAAACCCCTCTATGGATAAGGAATAAGGAGGAGTGGTGGGGTCGTGAGGATGATATAAGAGAGAGAGAGAGAGAGAGAGAGAGAGAGAGAGAGGAGGGGGGAGGAGGAGGAGGAAAGGAGGAGGGACTAGCACAACATTAAACGCTATGATGACGAGGAGCCATGTATCGAGCGAGCCGGAGGTGATCATTTCTCGCAGAATATCCATTCCCGTAGTAGTAGTAGTAGTAGTAGTAGTAGTAGCAGTGTTTGTACAGGAGGTGTAGTAGTAACATGTTGCTGCACGCATCCTCAATTCACAGTAGTACCTGGCATCTTGACAGTAAGAAAATTACGTAGCTTACTGATGTTTGGATGGTGTGGTGCAACCTATATCATAATTATCATCATTATCATCATCATCATCATCACCATACCGATGGCGAAGGAAGACATGAGCTCTACAAATAGGTGCTACATCCATTCTAATAAGTTGTGTAAAGCGCTCACAGGCGCGCACACACACACAAACACACAAATACACAAACACACACCACATGCGACGATGCACGTAATGCGCACGTACCAGATCTAGCAGGGTAACGACCATGTTCTTGGTAATGGGAAAATCGTCTATACCGAGCAACAATCAATCAATGTGTCAAGATGACGATGATGATGATGATGATGATGATAATGACGATAGTGATATGATGATGATGGAAGTAGTACTGCTATTGATTCTAAGCTTCCTCCCTCTTTTGCTACTTCTTCTTCTTCTTCTAATCTGTCCTTTTTATCATCAATCTCACATGGACGACTGACTACTGGCGAGATGAGTTATTGCATACCACACATATGGATCTCCGGTTTAACTTCACGTGTGTTTGACTCCACGATCCTCCTCCTACTCAATGCCTCTATTGCCTGTTGTTTGATTGCAGAGCTCATTAGGGGAGGGAGAGACGTTCTGGTGGTGGGCCGTGTGGAAATAATACGCCAAAAACGAGGGTCTTGATTAAGCTTTTTTCTAACAAATGGTGATCCACGCAGATGTGAGATGATCAACATCAACTTACTTGCTCTCTAGCCTTCTTTAGTTGTTTCTGTTTTTGTTTGTCATTTCTGGTGCTAACAGTAGTAGAGGGGCTGCTGCTGCTGCTGCTGCTGCTCTCGCCGTTAACTCCGACATCAGTGGCTCCCATCATCCGTCCTTCTACTAGTCCCACGTCGCTGCTCGCATACTTGAGATAGGTATCCATCTGCCTCTTGGAGGGGGGATGGGGAGGGGTAAGCGAATCGTGTGGCTCAAAGTCGCTGTCATCATTGTCTTCTTCGTCACTGCCTTCTTCTTCTTCTTCTTCTTCTTCTTCTTCTTCGTTATTGGGGTTGTTGCCAATGTATTGCTTCGAGTTCACGCCTTGGAGTAGCATGAAAGCAGCAAGTGTGAAAAGGACAACGACGATCAGCACACACACACACACACACACACACACGTTCATACAAACGAGGAAGTAGAATGGAGGAAAAAGTGAGGAGATGATCAGAGGAAAGAGTCAGAGGAATGAGAAGACAGCACTGCCAGCTTTCAATGATACATGAGTGATAATTGCGCGCACACACACAAACCTCTCTTTCCAGTCCTCTCCTCCTCATCTCTTTCTAACAGTTTCTGGAGGAGAGATGAGAGTCAGTGAGTGAGGGGGAGATTGAGAGAAAGAGAGAGAGAAATAATGAAAACAAAATATCCCATTCCTTGTTGAATTTGGTAGACAACCTCATTTTCCTCTTCTTCTTCTTCCTCCTCAGCCTTTGCTTTGGCTTCACTGGATACGATTAAATATCTCCCTCACAACAATCGATACAATTCAATTCAATTCGTTGGAATCACAGAACAAACTGACGGCAGCAGCAGCTAGTACACTGCTTTGTGTTGTAAATGGAGGAACTTGCACACTTTCCCTCCCCCTTCCCCTACTCCTCCTCCTCATCATCATTATCATCGTCATCATTCTCATCATTATGCGGCAGGAAGAATCTTACCGAAGATGTTGCGTCAATTCTGTGGCGGAAGTCGGTCCATTTGAATTCTCCTTGAACGCCTTAATGACGCGTGATCATGATAACATTATTCTCCTCCTCCTCCTCATCATCATGTTGTACGATATTAGCACCACCATCATCATAACTCCTCCTCCTCCTCCTCCTCCTCCTCCTCCTGCTACTACTACTACTACTACTACTACTACTACTACGCACCTTGATCTCTTCCGAGCTCATATGCTCCATACGTAGTGTCTGTTGCAAAACAATAATACGCCAACAACAACAACAACAACAACGCAGTCGTAAGAACAACCTTAACATCGTCATCATCATCATCATTGTCGATCTAAATGCTTCTCCTCCTACTACTACTACTACTACTACTACGACTACTCTCGTTCCATCCTCCTCCTCCTTCCTCCCCCTCCTCCTCCTACTACTCATGTTCGCTGTTTGAATGTATTATTATTAGTAGTAGTAGTAGTAGCGGTAGTTAGTTGCTGGTACGTGTAAGATCTGAAGCTTGAGCACGTTAAAGACTCTCGTGTCATAGTTGCCGACTTTGCCAGTCTAATGATGATCATTTTATCGATAAAATAATAATAATATGATACTCATTTCTTCGTGCTGCTTGCACACGTGTGTATCGATAAGGAGGAGGAGGGGGAGGAGGAGGAGGAGGAGGAGGAGAAGGAGAGGAAGGGGACTTCGTGAAGCAGCAGAGCAGAAGAATACAACCCACCTTTTCCGACGTGAATATCATGCCGCTAGTAGCTCTTTGGAATTGCAAGTGACCTTGATGAAACGGTGATGAGATGATGATGATGATGATGATGATGATGATGATAACGATGCCGTCAGCTCTGCTGCTATTATTGTGTTTTTATTGTTATTGTTGTCGTTATCATCATCGTCGCTATTATCACAACCAATCCATATAATTGCTATGACTCTATCTTTCTAAAGTTGCTCGCTCTTGCTTTTTTCTTAGCAGCATTGTGCGACAGTGAGAGTAGTAAGAATTGTAGCAAATGATAGCAAGCAGGACCAGGAATAAAAGTCCTTTGGTTTGGATTGCTCATAAAGGCAGATACCTAGAGAGAAGTGGTAGTAGTAGTAGTAGTAGTAGTAGTAGTAGGAGGAGGAGGAGGAGGAGGAGGAGGAGAAGGAGGAGGAAAAAAAGAGAAGAAGAGATCATTGAAGCAGCAGGTTCTATCATCGTTGTTATACTTTATCTCATTTTTATCTCATTGTTATCAATATCAGAGCAGTATTAGATTCTCATCACCATCACCTCCTTATCTATGATCTTCTCCCAATGCTTTCCCATTTTTTCCTTCTTAAGCCTATCGTTTTGCTGCCCCCCACCCCCTCCTCCTTGTATGACAGCGTATGTCTTAGCCTCATTGTTCATTAAGAGGCCACTAAACTGCTTTCCACGTCGGAAGTTAAATAGGAATGCGATGTTTCCTCTAAATAATGTTTATGAATACATGTGTGTGTGTGTGTGTGTGTGTGTGTGTGTGTGGTGCGAGGGTGGCTGGTTTCTGGTTGCGCGAGCAACTTGTAAATAGCGTCATCATCATTGTCATTATCATCATCATCATCGTCATCATCATCGATATAGTGATTGTGGTGCTCAGAAATGCCATCCAATTGGGCATGCAGCTATCGAGAAAGAAACACGAATAAAAATGTTATTGAAACATAGGTGCAGCTTGGTGATGTTACTGCATGTCCAAATGAATGTTATTTAATCTACAACGCCGTCGCTACTCGACTGATAATTGAGCTCGGAGCTCATCATTTGGTTCATAATTCATACCGCTGCCAGCGAAAAGATTTGAGGCCGATTAACGTAGCTTGCACACGCACCGAGTTCCCTGCTCACCACCAGAAAGCAGCAGTCGGTCCTCGTGATAATACATGATATGATGATGATGATGATGATGATGATGATGATGATGATGATAACATATGCGCTCTTCTTCCGCTCAAGATGATGCACGTCTCAGCGCTGATAGATAGCAACAACCTCTCTTCCAGATTTGAATTGTATCAGAAGGGCAAAACGATGACAAGAACGGAATCCAAGACCTAAGAGCAACAACAACAACAACAAGTAGAAGCTGACAATGAGACCTCATTCCTAATGCATCGTTCAGGCAAAGATGCGCTATGACAGCTGACTGACTGACTAAGTGAGTGAGTGAGTGAGTGATCGCCTTCTGCTGCTACTGCTGCTCAATTGCCACACTACTGCAACAACAGCAGCCACAACGATTTTCTGCTGCTAATACAACTACCCACTACTACTCACCGAAAACGCCAATCAAGACGGATGTAGAGGTCCTGCGTCGTGTGATTGATAATAGACCAGAATGAGGATGATGATGAGGAGAAAGGATATGTCAACGATTTATAATATATATATATATATATATATATATATATATATTACAAGTAGGTGGTGGCATACTAAGACAAAATACTCATCATCGAGCACTGATATGTGGAAAGGGAAAGGAAAGAGGATGATGATGATGATGATGAAATGATGGGCATCACACCTTGAGCCTCTCGACGCTTTCTCGGATTTGAGTGGCCCTTACTCGGATATCATCGCCAACCTAGGAATCAGACGACAATTACGATGTTTTGGATGATAATGACTGTAAAGGATAAGTATAGCACAAGTAGCAGTATACAAATGCCGATTATATCAAAGATGGCGTGTACCTGTTTCTTAGCTTCAGACCAGAGAATTCGAATGTTGTCTGATATATTATTGCGTAGTATATTTGAAAATCAAATTGGAAGACGATGGAATGATACGCTGTAGTAAATAAATAAATATATGTATATATATATATATATATATATATATATATACATATATATAATATGCTTGCTTGGGATGTGATATATGTATCAGAATCCTACCATCATTTTGTCCCAAATGTGGCATTCATGATCAATACTTAGTACTACCGAAATTTCCATAGCTGATAGCTTCATTTAGGGCAGACCAGCCTTCTTTATTTCCTTTCGAAAAGAAGTTGTGTATTTTTTCCTAACGTTCCCGTGTTGGTCCTCCTCACCGTCACTCAAAAGTGTCTTCATGTGCAATGAAAAACCTTACGCTCTCACGCGCGCGCGTGCGCTCGTGTGTGTGTGTGTGTGTGTGTGTGTGTGTGTGTGTGTGTGCGTGTTATTTGTAGCCAGGGAGCTGATTATTCTCTTTACTGTATGCAGAAGAGCATGGTAGTAGTAGTAGTAGTAGCAGTAGTAGTAGTAGTAGTATGTTCACTTACTTTGTTTGATTTTAGCTCCATGCTTAATCAAAATGATGATGCATTCGGTTCGGCCTAACATCGCGGCTAGCACTAGCGCCGTGTTTCCATAGCTAAACCGGTTTGTTATATATAGATTAATGTTAGGAGGAACATTCTAATTTTGAGAAATCAAAAATATATCGAGAAGGGGCGACCTATCTTGAGAGTTAACATCATATTTTTGCTCTTCCAATAGTTTCTGGATTAGCAGGCGTAGAGGCAATAAATAGCGGATGTGAAGAAATGACCAATCATACATGATTTTTGTGCAATGACGGCTGTCTACTACAGTAAGTTCTGCTACCACCTTGAGAGACTTGGCATCATTCTCACAAACCATCCTGTGCATTCGTAGCGTGCGCTGATATTCGCGAGGAAAAATTGACACGGAAACACAAAACGACGATTTATCATGGTCATAGGTCCATTTTTTCCCCTTGCCATCATCGTCGTGGTCTTGCAGAGGTGCCTTTACTAGGTAGCGATCAATCTCCTAAGGTGCAGCAAAGGTAATGACAACGACGATGACGACGACAGGGCTAGTTGTTAAGATTTGTGCGTGCTCTGCATCACTCCTGCCAAAGGAACGATGAGGAAATAAGGAGGGTATTTTATGTGTCTGCCCTTGTGGTGTTGCTCATCATGGTGGTACAAAAACAACAACCGAAAATGCCCTGAAATCGTAGACGTCTTTTGATTCAAGAAGCAGCTCTTTTTTCTTCCCAGATTTCAAAGCTGCGCCGTCGACGAGATCGATACTCACTGTAACCTTTGATATTGATATGATGGCGCATATATTAGAGTTCGAAATGAAGTAGAAATTCAGCACATACAACTTACCAATGGGTAGGGGACAACAACATCGTTTTCATCTTCATCCAGGGTGCCACTGCGCTTGCAATCGCGATCCAAATGACGACTATCACTGGCTTGAGGACAAGAAGATGCATCATCCATTTTGTTTTCTCTTTGATTCGTTTGCTTCCCTCCACAGGAAGCGGGCGTGAGGGGAGGCACTAATTACTTAGTAGTGTTCGGTTCGGAAATAGCTTCTTCCATTCATCATCCTCACGATCATCAAATTCTACAATACAAATTGTGGAAAAACTCCCCTATGATTATCCCAAGAGACGACACCAAGCTCATGTCGCTCAAACATTATGGATGAAAGCACACTGTAAAGTTCCTGTGTAAACGTCGACGTGAAAGCTAGTTTTGAAGGGGATTATTCCACCAGGCGACAAGTATTTCTTTGAGACGCAATCAGAAAACATCATGGATTTATTTCCAGATTCTCCCACAATCCAGATCCTCCAAGCGAACGGCAGCCATGCAGAAGCTTAAGCAGATTGGGTAAACCTTGAGTTGTGCTGTGTCCATTTGGACGCGAGAATAATGAGCTAAGCCTCTCCATGTTTATTTTAGGTGCCCCATGTATAATGATGCAGTGGCTTGGGGTCTGGTCATAACAGCGGAATTAATGGTCGCAACAGTTATACTTGGAGCAGCTTTCGCAACTCTTTCTCAATGATAACATGTGGCAGTCTCAACAGTATATACAGACTCTATAATTTGGATCATATTTTGGCAAGCATTTAGAGGGTCCACATTAACTTGTTCGTTCAATGATTTTAGCAGAGTCGAGTAATAAGAGGCAATAATGTAGTAAACATAGATGGATTCTGATTCGGATGAGGACAACGATGAGCAATAAATGAGCACAAGAAATTCATTCATTAAATACATTTGACGAAAAACAAATGAAGATTTGAATTGCTGCCGCAGCTTCACACAGCGCACGTATCTGTAGGCAGACGCCCAAATTTCATTATGCTATGTGCTCCATCTGGTGCTTTCATCAAGTGCTACTCTTTGTAATTTATTGTCGCATCAATGCACTCAAGCTTATTAATTTGCACAATTTTGCAAAATGCAGTATGTGATATAAATCATCCGCGCGACATCAACAGTCGTTGACTTTGGACATTCATACGCACGTATACGTACGTTGCACAGTTACAGTAGGATGACCATTGAAAAGACTTAATTTGTTCATAAAAGATTTAATTTATTCATTACATCCGTCTCATACGTACATCTGCATGCAAAACTTTATTCTGTGTCGTTGCGATGTTACTGTCTCCAACCATACACCCATTGCCTTACTGTCTATTGTCATGGCCATGCAAAAGCATCCTACAAATAATATTTTTTGTTTAGTGTGTTATTGACAAATGCGGAGGCGTTATCATAATTGGTGCAATGATACGACGCGTTGCAAAGCTATAGTCAGGACAGTCGCACTTCTACTTCCACTGAAGCACATCATATTTGCAAGTTATGAGGGGGGAGATCTACGAAGAATACACTCATGTTTTTGAAGAGCAACTTGACAATACATTTGCATAAAAAAAGTCCGTCTGGTCGACAGGAGCTCCCGTTGAGTTAGCAGCTCACTCAGATGCTTACAATTTGCTCTTGTGAATTGACCATCCTTAAGAAACGAATCAATGCGAATGATAGAAACCCAGAAAGGGAAATCCTGGTGAAGAAAATGGAGGTCAATGCTCCGTTGCAAAGATAGCAATCTATACGTGATTCAATGGCGAAGTAAGTCCAAAGGACGGCTTCGAGAAGTAAAGTGATCAGAATCCCGTTTCTGCATTCAGAAAGGTAACCTATTAAAGCTTTTCCGTTGGCCATTAACCTTTTGTGTGTGTCACGAATAGGCTTCCTTGTACGGACAATGCCATCTTCGCTACTGCTGCGGTCATCTTTTTCTATTTTCTTTTCTATTTTCTTTTCATTTTTGTTATCTAACGATCTATTTTTTCTTAGATTGACACCAGGTTTAGGCAATAGGGTATCCTCAGTTGCGACAGGATTAGAGTTGGTACCATCTTTGCTCACGCGGTCTCTGAAACGAATGGGTGCAGGAGTCATTTTTGGATCTGACAATAGCCTGAGACTTCTCTGGGATCTTCTAGGAGAAGTTTGCGACGCCTTTTCATGGATTCCACTGTCTGGACTCATTGTAGGCTCGAGCATACTTCCAGAACTACGGTTCGAATTCTCAGCAGAACTATTGACTCGCACAGTTTCGGAACTTCTAATGAAGTGCGTAGCTTCATAACTCCGGTTTAAAGGCCCAGAAAATTGACGCATATGATCGGTGCTCGTGCTAGAAAAAGTTGTGGTTAGTCCACTGCTGGATGCACTCCTTTTTGTCGCATAGCTACCATCTGTCAAAACTCCCTCGCTTTTGGAAGGTGCTTTCCATCTAGTTTCAATTTTCTCACCCTCTTTTTGGAAGCTTTTTAAGATGAATCTGTTTGGAGATAATGATGACATCTTTGCCTGGCCGACCACTTTGCCAGTGTTTGCATTAACAGGATTGGGAACGTCATTATTTGTCCCGCGATCGATAGATTTTTGGTTAATCATGGTCTCTTGCCGACCAGCAGCAGATGTTATGGCTCTCATCTCAACTCCATATGAAGGCGAACGGCTCCGCTGCGGTCGCGACACCTTCGTTATCGAATCTTTGCTCTGAGTCTGATTGATTTTAGATCTCATGGCCGCGGCCATTTCTAATCGCTTGCGCGAGAATCTCAGGGAGCGAGATGATGAAAACGACCGATGTCCACTAGGTGCACGGGAAGAGCCTACCACCTGAATGCAGCACCGTGAAACCAAAGATTCACTCCTCAGATTGATATTTATATCCAACAGAAATGGAAAGGAAGTGTTACTAGTGAAAGTAGTTCTCAAGTAATTTTATCTTTGGGAATATTTCATATCGTATGACCTCCTCAGTCTTCGGTAATATGCCAAGAATTCTTTGGCTTTTTTCCCTCCTCGAATCCAGAAGCTGAATCCTCTTCTTTTCGCGACGCTCAACTTTATGCAGTAGCGTCTTCATCTGCATCCTTGATTTGTGTATGGAAATACCGCTTGAAACTGCAAGAAATGAAGCAACGAGAGCTTGAAGAAAACGCGAAATCGTGCCCCTTTCATATGGATACAGAACTGAAGAGAGCCCCCAAAGGATGAAAAGCGCAACATCTATGATAATCTCGAGGAAATTTTTGTATCTGGAAAAAGGTGAAACATTCTTCACGAAGCATCGAACCAGGCCGAACTGAAGTGGAAGACCGCCAGATATAGCAAGAAGGACGGAGACTTGAATGGGGAGGTAGTCGCTAGCTGTGCTTAAAATCAAAACCTCAACTAGCGCATCGATGCCAAAGCCTATGAAAGTAAATTTGAGTTGATTCGATATCACAGATGCAGGAATCGGAAAAAAGGGGTCGGACGCATAAATCAACTACCAATCAAAGATGCCGTGAGTAAAATTTCGTACTCAAATTTCTTTCGTGCTGTTGTTTTTAAGCCTCGACTGCTATATCTCTGAATGATTGTAAGTGCGATCGCTACGAAGAGCCGAACACAGGCTAATGTTCTGCATGTTTCTACTTTCCCTGACAGAGGACAAAATAGAATCCGTCACATTTTCAATAACTAAAATTTGAAACTGCACTAGAAATGCTTCAACGAAATTTGACGACGACCTTCGTTTGAGTAGTACGAGCACGATAATCGAAAGTCACAAGATGTGTCCTCCATGTTTTGAACCGTAGCTGCGAACTTCAAATGTAGAATTTCAAAAACGGATGCCAATTCTCAGAGAATTTACCTTCGCGACATGGACTATCACCACTCTTACCCTCTAAAATCAATCCTCGTACGGCCGAATTAAAGTGAGGGCTGTGAGAGGCACCTCCAAACGCATGATGTTTGATGTATGCGACATCGAAGTTTGATGACGAAGGTAACGATGATGCAATGGAAATGCTAGTTTTGGCTGAGGTAAAGAAACATAGGAGGATTGGTGGGTACGTCAAACCCCATTTCTCAGGAGAACAACGCAACTGCTTATTTCCTCAAAACTCAACAATATCACCCAGCTGCTTGGAATATGAGTGCAGCAGTTCCTGTAGGTCAAAACAGAGGGAGGACAGACAGCAGTCCCAACGGGGGGGCTCTCGTGCGAGAAAGAGGCCAGGGTCTGCATTTCACAAAGATGTTCCATAATCAGTGGTTCATAGACGATAAGATGTTTGTGCGTCTATGCAGATCCGCATGGCGAGGATAGGAAACTACGTGAGTCGAAATAACTTATTTAATTCATTCATTGTAACACCCTCTTTTCCTTTCATCACTCTGCAATAGCAGTAGAGTCAGATCCAGTTACAGAGAAAAGCTCAACAAAGCGAGAAGCCTTCGAAGTTCGATCAGGATTCGGGGTTTGTCTGGATGCCTTGGCCACACTCTCAACACATTTCTCTTGCCACTCGCCAGTATCAGGATTAATATTCTGGGCATTAACGATTACGGTTCCACAAATCTTCAAATTCTTTTTGCACTAGAAGCAATTGAAGACGAAAATTAGGGATTATGTATTGCCGTCAAAGCTCTTATGATGCTTGTTGCAGGTTCTTTGTCTTCAAACTCTACCAGCATCCAAAGAGTCGAAGATATTAATAACTCTACCATCAAGCAGAGACCTGATTCTACCAAGGTTTCCTCTTTCCCCTCTGAGATGGTGATGAATCGGTCTGATGGTGACAGGGATGCAAATGTTGTTTATGTGTGGGAAGCAAAGGCATTTGCAATTGTGTTTGATGTGTTAGCAAGCGCAGAAATGTGTGTGAAAGAATTCTACATGTGTATAGTTCAATGTGCAAGGCGATAATCTCTCGGCGCCTCAGCATGGAATCCACGATAAATCTCCTCAACTGGTAGCAGCTGCGTTATGATTTTTCATTAAATAAAACTATCTCCGTCACTATATGATCATTGTAGTTCTGATTCAGAATTCTCACCATTGTCGTTGCCATCAGTAGCAAACATTGTATATTCCTCACTCACTGAACCACTATCTCAGCATCATCTTGGTCTCACACTGATATCGTATAGGTATACGGGCTGGAAAGTTCATGTGCAGGTAGTCGTGTGTGTATCAAAGTGTATGTAGCCAGGTTGAGGTTTTTGGTGGTGCTTTAGTCATATAACCTTCAAACTTGGAATAAGGTGGAAATGACCGCTCGATATATGGAGCGGCTGTTTAGATATTCCTACTGACTCATTCTATTGTTTCCGTTCACCTTTTGCTCTAAACAACACCAAGGCAGCAGAGGGTCAAACAGTGTATGATTTCCTCCTCGAGGCATCTCCATGGGTTGTTACTGGAACTTGCAACTTTTCAGAACCGTGTGTATAAATAACCTAAGAATATCCGCAACCTTTGCCAACCGTCTGTTGTCTCCTGATTCAATTGTGTTTGCTGTAGATACAACAATGTCATCACCACATTTACAATCTACGCCACAATTTGTTCGTCAAAGTGACATCATAACTATGATGATCATCATCCATTGTCAGATTGGTTTGGGACATATTCAAAACATATCCTGCAACAGCTGTAGAGCAGCGGACTATGTAAGTTTGTTGCTTGGGGGGGGTGGTATATATAGTGATGGTGGCGATGAGACTGCAAATTCATATCTCTGTATTGTCTGGAACTCTGTCGGCTCACGTACATGTGTTTGTGTTTGTGTTTGTGTTTGTGTGTGTGTGTGTGTGTGTGTGCTGTTGTGTACGATTGTTTGGGACAAAAATATGTTGCTGGCTTGCTCGTCATCACATCACCAGGCCAACTTTGTTTAACGAGCTGCTTGCTGACATGAAAGAAATCCTGGCAATTATGACCACCAGCGTCAGTGCATTGGCACTCATTGGAGTTTTAGCAGCAGCAGCAGCAGGTTAAAAAGCGAGGGGGGAAGAACACAAAGTACCATAGTAGACCAAAATGATACAATTGAGCTCGCAGACTTAAGTTGAATAATTTTGATGCCGCCAAGAATAAATATGCGCAGTAGCAACAGCTCGTTTTCATTTTTTATTCGTCAGGTATGGATATGCTCTCATCGACCAAAAAATCTCCAAAATTCGTGTGGGCGTTTGCCACTATGATAGGGTATATGGGTGGGTTTCCGGAGCCCCCCCACTGCTTTCAAGCATTGATATCACAGTACGCAGGTCTGCGGTGGATTCTAGTTTTTGTTTTGATTTGGCAAGGAGGTGGTGATCAGAACGTCCAGATATCTGTGGTAACAACGGCTGCAGCGTTGATGCTAACATTGACTCTTAATTTAATTTATTAAATTAAACAAAGCAGCTCAGCAAAAGTTGTATGATGATTACGGCATGCCTGTGCTGGCTGGCGGCCGACTAGGACCCAGCTGCTACAGCACACGATATATACATATGACTACAAGAAGCTAACATGGACAAATCAATGGTGCGTCAGTGATGACCACATTCTACTACGTCATTTGCGTCGGCCATGCCAAAGATTCATAATGCAGGCCGCGTCTTATTACACGATGTACACACTAGCACGTGCCATCTATTGTACCTTCGATTCTCATAGCTATGCACACGTTGTGCTTATGCAAACATTTGTTGAGAGAGCTCGCCTAACAACATGTCGTTAGTGTACATACTGCATTCTGATGTCTTGAACATGCACTATATCACCGCACAGAATTAACAGGTGTATGTGCATGTACATGAGTGGCTTGCGGTACGCGCCACTATTTGACATACATAGCATCTTGCTTCCTGGCGACCCACAAAGTGAGTGTAATCGTCCAATGTTGATAGATGGATTATTTTGATATCATGTGGAAGAAATAACATGATAAGTGAATCATCAAACTTCTAATCATGAGAGCGGTATTTTAGCACTGCACAAGCACTATTGCTCTCTTGCTTGGAAGGTGTTGGTGGCCGTGTACGTGGTGGGGCTTGTGATGTCACGACCAAAAAGATAAGTTCTTACCCAATCCCCGCATATGGCCTAAAACAACAATTGAAGGTGAATCCATGACGGCATTTATTTGGCGACGGATCAAACAATATGCAAAAGAGCCAGCCAGCAACCAACATCGATTATAAGAATAAATTAAAATTCTGACCCTTTCTACTAAATTTATCGTTGTTACTACTGCTACATCTACCACTAACAATCACAATAATAATAGTAACAATAGTAACGATATCACTTTCACACTGTGTCATGAATCTTCACTCAACCATTCTATTCCTAGCGGAGAGCAGCATGGAGAAGTACACCGAGCGCCAGATCATAAAACCGGACTGCCCAACGATGCGAGGTTCTCCGACAGCAGAGTGTATTGACCTCCAAAAGTTGTAGTCGATAGCTTGAGTGGGATCCCCCCCCTTTTTACTTGAAGAGGAAGAAGAAGATGAAGAAGACGTTCCCTGCAGCAAGCACATTGAATCAATCTACCAAAACAGAAGCTGGCACATATTTAGCTACTTTATTCATTCTCCAAAGCGCTCGGAGAGATGGGGCAAACGTGTGCATAGGATGCATGCATATTCGGTAAGCATTGTACTGCTACTACTACTACTACTACTACTACTACTAATAATAATAATAATACGACTGATATTAATGAGTCTACGCATTGTGCTAATCAAAGAGAATAATACTGATCACAAGGCCACGTACCGATCCAATTTCAACGACGCCCTCGCCGCTACCAATGTACGCCATTTTCCCCTGCAATCATCATTGGAATATTAAAGGGAGAAAACTATTCAGTTCTCATATCTGAATACATGTTGGGGAAAAACAAACCCACCCACGAGACCACTACAACAAACTACTTCGACTACCTTATCGTTATACGTGAATTCAGGAACGACAAATTGAGCTCCTTCATCATATGCTGCCACCTAACAGGTTTTCAACCCAAACACACACCAACACATATCAATTTGTAAATATATATATATACATATATATTTTTATTCATATGCTTGTGTGTGTGTGTGGGTAAAATATAGCACGTTATAGAAAATTCCAAGTAGCATACGTAGATAGTAGGTGGCTAATAGAGCAGATATATGTCGTTCTTAGTGGTAGGTAGACCACGTACGAAAACAACTAACCTGTGCACTATTATCATCATCATCTTTTTCTGTGACAATGGCACCCTTTTGCCTCCTCTGCTGGAATTCTTTGCGAAGTATTCTTCCCAGGTATTTTCCTAAGGTTTTGTTGATGTTGTTTGACTCAAACCGAGTGGTAGGTTTTACCACTCCCTCAGCAACTGGATCAGGCAGAGGTGTGAATATAATGATGATTATGATGATAATGATGATAATGATGATGATGGTAATGATGGCATTGCATCCTGGCAACAAGTTTGTCTCTCCTACCTTGCTGCGCCGCAACCTGAGCTGTTGGAGGAAGACCACTTACCTAATAAACAAATGAATGATTAGATTCAAAAATAAATAAATACGACTAGTAGTAGTAGGGCAATGACGTCATCACTTAACTGCCACTTACCAACATCAAACAATCTCCCCCCCCGCCCCCTTGTATTTATCTATCTATCTATCTGAAGTGTTGCAATCATCAACATTGAGCAGAATCACCATCATCATCATCATCATCATCGTTTCTCATTTCATCACGCTCACCGCGCAGTCTCCGATCGCATAGACGTCTCCCTCTTTCGTTCCCTTGACTCGAAGATGCTTATCTACCACGAGACCCCTCCTTGAGTTCTGCCCCCCCTCCTTCCCAACCGCTGCGATCAGATGTGACACTACAGGTCGGGTGGTAATACCAGCTGCCCACACTAGCATTCCATAGTCTAGGGTATGAAGCTCCTTCGACTTAGCATCTTTGATGGTAGCGGTGGTAGGTCCCACCTCAGCGACAAACTTGTTGGTTTTTATGTCAATAGCACTCTTCTGCAGGTGCGACTGCGCGTAACTAGCTAGCTGCTCATCAAACATGGAGAGGATGCGGGGAAGCCCTTCCACCAGTGTCACGCGCACTCGGCTCGCAATTTCGGGAAACCTTTTGAGGGGGGGGGGGTTGGGGGGGGGGGGCGACCCGGAGGGCGGGGGGCGGTTGAATACATGTTTCGTTTTGAGGGA
>ADNK01002457.1:0-5000 GCA_000320545.1 Bigelowiella natans CCMP2755
TTATATATATATACACACACACACACACACAAATATATATACATATATATATATACACACACACACACCCCGCCCCCCCCCTCTCTCTCTCTCTATATATATATATATATATATATATATATATATATATATATATATATAGAGATAGGTGGGTGGGGGGGCGGGAGCGCGCGCTCGCGCGCGCGCGTGCGCTCGTCCCCCCCCACACACACACACTGATATATCTTTCTAATATATACTCGCTATATATATATATATATATATATATATATATATATATATATATATATATATATATATATATATACTACGTTGTCGTCAGGACGGAACTGCATCCTTTTGCTGCCATTGTAATGAGTTTTGGAAGGTAATAACAGAAGATCTTGATTTTGTTCTCCTCCTGCTGCTTCTTCTTATTATTATCGCAACAAATGAATAAATACATCAAAATAATCATAATAATAACAATACAAAGTGAAGAATAGGGCATGGAGGCACTGCATGCTTACCTCTATTCTTGTTCTTCTACTGTAATAATATCAGCTATTACCTATCCAAAAATATGATGGATAACGTCGAGTGGCTCAAGGCACTAGCAGAAGGAAAGAATTGGTTCATTCAGTACATCTATCTTGTACTTGTGTGGACATTTGTTCGCATCATGATTACAGGAGTTATTGAGGGTAGTAGAAATGATGATATAGCAGCAGTAGCCCAGGAAGAAGAAGAAGAAGTAGTAGTAGTAGTAGAACGTAGAAAGTGAAGAAGTAAATAAACTGCTGTTGATTGATGATACAGCATCTTCATTATCATCATCATCATCATCATCATCATCATCATCACGATTATAATCTGTAATATCGTTATTGTAGATTTGATCGAGTTCCGTAGAATGCTACCCCCTCAAAGAGCTGCAGACCCCGACTCCTTGTTTGCTTCAGTTAAAGGCATAAATGTACACTATAAGCGTGAATCGAGTGACTTCGTGACTACGTCATCATCATCATCATCATCATCATCGGTGGTGGATACGGTGCTAGTGCATGGATTCGGGGCAAACACGGGGAGGTAGTAGTAGTAGTAGTAGTAGTAGTAGTAATAGTAGTAGTAATTGGATGAGATATGATCTATAGTCGCCGTCTATAAATTGTAGATTCATCGATCCGTGCTTCTCTTCTTCTCACTACCTGCCTCACTACAACTTCTACTACTAATAATAATAATGATAACATCCTAATAAGCTGGGAAAGCGTATTACCATGGGTACCATATCGTATTGGTGGAGGTGCTGCCACTGCTCTGGATCTTCCTGGTTTTGGCCTCACGCAAAGGCCTCGTCATCTTGAGGTAGTATTTTATGTGAATTGATTCTCTCTCCTCCTCCTCCTCCTCCCATGATCGATGATATACTTATTTATTATGATGAACAGGCATACAAATTGAGTAATAGCGGTGATATCATCAACGGATTGCTCGATCACTTAGATCAAAGAACTCCTATATCTCCTCAAATACCCAGAAAAACGGTATATTATATGGATCGATCTATTCATAACCATCTTCGTAATGTATTAATAGTTTGTAGTATGAGAGGATGATGTTTTGTTGATGATTGATGATAATATACCTATCAGCTTTACGTCGGACATTCAATGGGGGCTCTTGCTGCCATCAACGCTGCAGTGCAACGTCCAGATCAAGTAGCAGGTATATATGTATTATTATCATGCATGGTGCCTTGTTTGTTGTGCTGCTGCAAGTGCCATTATGTGTGTGTATATATATATATATATATATATATATATATACTCATGAGATGTCTGGGCATCTGATGATGATGATGATGATGATGATCACCACCACCACCATAGGTTTGGTGCTTGTTGCTCCGGCTATAACCCCTCTCAAGGACGAAAAGACTCAAGAGAGACTACAAAAAAGACGCTTATCATCATCATCTAAAGGTGTTGTTATAGAGCATTTAAAACAACAAATGTCTAAGTAGTAATTGATGACTACTACTTTGTTGTGTTGCTGGTACTGTATATCATACTTCATATTATTATAATTATTATTGTTAGCGTATGTTCTTCTTCCATGCCTCCCTCTCCTCCTCCTCCTTCTCCTCCTTTCTTCTGTTGTGCCTGATGCATACACATACATGCACATGCACTCAGGGGGCAGCAGCGCCACCACCTCCTCTTCTATGGCTAAACGACGTGTTAGTTTTGTATGGAATGTGATGATGACAGCAAATAGAGTATACTTCAAAGCAGGTAAACAACAACATTAGATGAATCATGATGATGAGCCCACCACTTACCACCATAACCAATATCGGCTCCATCTTTCTCTCAATAGATAGCTCATATAGTACCTTCATACTACTCTTATTCTTCTCACTCTCTGATAATCCATCTATATCTAAATTATTATATTATCCATACAAACAGCACTTGCGCTATTGGCCGACGTATTTGACATTTTCATCAAGCCGTTTTTAGCTTTTACTCTGAGGCGTTTGGTCCGAGATAGGTAGTAGTACGTAAGAACCAACAAACACTGACTCTAGTAGTAGTAGTAGTAGTAGTAGTAGTACCAGTATTTAAAGAGAAAGAGAGAGAGAGAGAGAGAGAGAGAGAGAGAGAGAGAGAGAGAGAGAACGGTGTCATTCAGTGTGTTTGTACAGCAGAAATCAAAGTGGTGTATTTTATGAAAGATATGTTGAGTGTAATCAACAGTGCGGCAAGTTGTTGTTACGATGATGTTTTACTTGGTTTATTTTGCACACTACATACAGAAAAGAGAGAGAGAGAGAGTACATTGTAGAAGTGGCAGCATTATTGATGGTTGATCATGGAGAACATAATAATATATTATGAAGTTCTATGATGATGATGATGATGATGATGTAGGCCATTTTGGATTCGAGGCTTGAGCATGGCCTATCATGACCCCGAAAAGCTCACAAATGCTACCGTGTTTCAATACCAGTAATAACGATAAGATAGCACCTATCAAATGAGAAGAAGAACAATGGAATGAATAATAGAATGGAGAACAACATCATCATCATGAGAGAAGAGAGAGAGAGAGAGAGAGAGAGAGAGAGAGAGAGGATACTTCATCATCATCATCATCATCATCATCATCATCAGGCGTCCAGTGTTAGTTCGTGATTGGGATCTTGGATTGCTTAACTTCGTAAGAGCGAGAGTAGCACCAGAAAGGTACGTACTAGCACATCATCATCATCCTCATCATCCTCCTCCTCCTCCTCATCATCATCATCATTATCATCATCTTTGCTACTGGGTTGTTGTTGTTGTTGTTGTTGT
Organism: Bigelowiella natans CCMP2755; assembly: GCA_000320545.1. Lineage (NCBI taxonomy): Eukaryota > Cercozoa > Chlorarachniophyceae > Bigelowiella > Bigelowiella natans. The sequence goes on from ADNK01002457.1 coordinate 3,339, forward strand.
TGTTGTTGTTTTTAAGATTTGTCAAGACAGTTGTAGATGGCTTAAGAGTCATGGGGAAATCCTTCAAAAGGGAACAAGATCAACAAATCGATGTAAGAATAAGAATAATGGTGTGGTGGTCTAGTAAGAAACTACACATGATAATGATGATCACAGTAACAGTGATGGTGATGATGATGATAATTCCAACTTAACAAGATTATATTTATTATCATCATCATCATCATCATCATCATCACCTTTTTCTTCAGATACTACGTAATGATACGTAGTTAAGTATTTGACGACGATGAGGATGATGTTTGAGTCTTGTTGTATGATAACTTACTACTAATAATACTAATAATAATAACGAACCCACGTGTTGTATATGGTTGTTGTGCTTGTTGTTTGTTTCCTTCTACTGATGATTCATTTGTAGAGAGACGAAAATACAGCATTGGAAAAACTTAAGTATTTGTGTAATGAGAAGAATGTACCTCTCATGCTCATACATGGCAATGAAGGTACTAACTACTATTCAGCATTTATCACTTCTTGCTTCTTCTTCTTCTTCTTCTTGCATTTATTTCAAACGAATAAATGACCGACTAACGGATAACATCATATGAATAAAAAGTAGTAAGTAGCTATCAGCTGCTACTAAGCGGTCGATCGACCACCATATTATTCAAATATCATAATTGCGCTACTTTCTCTTATTATTATTATTCTCTCCCCACCATGGTAATACAACTACTACTACTACTACCACTACTACTACTACCTAATATTAATAGATAGGTTAGTTCCGATGGAAAATAGCAAGCAGATTGCAGAGAGAATTCCAACCGCAAAGCTTGTCCAATACGAGGTATTTCCTTCATATTATTATTTATGTCGATAATGAGGAAGGGGTTTATGTGTTTTTTTATTGTTGTTTCTGTTGTTTCACTGATACATTTATTAATGTGTTTTGTTAATGTTTGGTCTCTCTTTGTTGCTGCTTGTACTGAAGAATTGCGGTCATGTTCCCCACGAAGAAGTACCTGCACAGTTTCTTGATAGCCTCGAAGCATTCAAGTCAGATATAATAACTCCGATTGACAATAAATAACCAGAAAATATATCATCATATAGACAAGCAATACGTCCGAAGATTGAATAAAGGCGAATGTAATTTAGTCATATGTTTTTCGCTAATGCTCTTTCATGGAAGTAGCATCTACTACGCTCTCTCTCTCTCTCTCTCTCTCTCTCTCTCTGTGTGTGTGTGTGTGTGTGTGTGTGTGTTATTATCGTAGTCGCAGTCGCTACTAAGTGGATACAATTTGCCACTGTATGTTATGACAATAAGCCTCCGCTATAAGTTGCAACTATAAGCTTGTACGAGGTAGCGCACAACTCATCTATCTATATCTTGATATCTGAAGCATGCCCTGTCTTGTTTTGCATTTACGTATACATGTTAGCATGTCTACGCGTATTGTCGGATCAGATAGACACGCTAGCACTGCTGTCTATTGCTTATATTATGCTGGCGTGGTCCTACGTGGAACTATTAGAGAACATATGCATAATAACTAGATTAAGTATCGTAACAACTGCCTTCAGCGACTTGACAAGCTAGCAAGTTTGACGCGCGCAGCGCTTCGACTGGGATTAATGTGTAGACCTGCCCAT
>ADNK01002457.1:10000-26669 GCA_000320545.1 Bigelowiella natans CCMP2755
TCATAAATTGTGGTGTACTGCTTGCTGCTGCGAGCTGATGGTACTCTATCATCATAATCATCATCATCATCATCATCCTCACTTATTATCCAACAAGAAACACCTTGCGAAAGCGTATAGGAGAAATAATTGAAAGCACTTGATGAATCACTGTAGTTCTGCTGCCGCTGATGATGATGATGATGATGATGATGATGATGTGATCATGAAGGATGTAATCAACAACCATTGAACAAACAGTGTGGTATCATAATGATCCTTATCATCATGCAACACATTACTGCTTATTACAATATAACTTATTACAACACCAATAATAGTACTACCTAATTGTGTTGTTGTGGTGGTGATAGTGGCTACTACTATTAGAGGCTACTCATTGCGAGATTATGGCCAAGATGACGTTGATAATCGATGATGATGATAATGATGGAAGCGGTGAGTGTCATCTTTTTATTGTTATCCTTGTAATAGTCGTAGTAACAGTTGCTGCAGTAGTAGTATATAATACAGTGGTAGTAAGTGTATGTTCAGACGAAAATAGTTTATACTCTTACTGATATTACGATATATCCCAGAAGAAAATTGTAGCTGCTGTCAGATGATGATGATGATGATGATGATGACTTTTGATCACTCGAGGAATGGTGATGATTATGAGGGAGAGGAAGATGATGATGATGATGGGTTAGCTCCTCTGTTCCACTACCAGCAGCAGCAGCAGCAGCATCACCTACTGATAGGATAGGTAGAAAGATAGCTAAGAAATACAGACTATTTCTACGATCTACTGTTACAAAGGAACCAGCGACAGAAGATTAAGAAAGAAAGTAATGTTATTTTTAACTAAAATACTAGTATTACATATTCTACGTTCTGCTATTACACATGTATCTGAAGAAAGCATTCGCATTGTAGATGCGCTCCTTTTCTTCCTCCAAACGATGATGATGATGATGATGATGCTCTTTATGATTGACCTCTGCATGAGTAGTAGTAGTAGTAGTAGTAGTGCTGTTGTGTAGAATCATCATGATTTCGTTCTTCATCATCATTAGCTTCTTAAGAAGCAAGCGATCATCATCTTGAGTCGTCTTCTCATCATCATCATCATCTTCTTCTTCTTCTTCTCGGTTGTCTTCCTCCTCGTCCTCCTCGTTATCCATCTTTTTCTTCTTCCTCCCTTTCTTCTTCTTCTTCTTCTTAGAAGATGAAGGAGCAACGTGTAGCGCCTTTACTTCATACTTGTCCTCACCATTATCACCATCATCGTCACTGCGCCTTTTCTTCTTGTTTCTAGATGATTTCCGGGGGGAAAGAGGAGTTCCAAGCACGGGATCTATGTGGTTGTTTTCCCCCTGGTTCTCCTCCTCCTCATTCTCACCTAGTTTATTGAGTGGAAGAGAGGGGGAAAACAAACAGTAGTAGTAGTAGTAGTAGTAGTAGTAGTAGTATGTGGCAAGAACATTATCATTTCTTTCATAGAAGCAATATCGTCCGTATTTCATCATTCACGTATAAATATATATATATATATATATATATATATATATATATATATATATATATATATCATATCTGTGTGGTAATAAGCACCAGGTGATACTCACACAAAATTACAGCAGCGATGTACAATATATAAAGGACATTTGTTGGTAGTGAGTATCCGTTGAAAGGAGAAGGAATATACATACCTTTTTTGCACTTTGTATCATCGTTGCTGCTGCATTTCACATTCATATCTTCCATTTCCTCCAAGTTTTTGTTTCCTTCATCGCTAATAGTTATTTTTCCTCTTGTAGTCGTATTCGTAGCAGCAGCTCCTCTTTTTAACAGTTGGTTCATTTCCGATTCAATGTGCTTCCTTTCATCATCTCCCAACAGAAATGAGGCGACCGCATGCATTAAGCGTATTCTTGGATCTATAATTTCCTTGCTGCTAACTACTAAGTGTGGAAGTTGTTCCTTACTATACTCTGCAGATTCAGTACCATAATGGCTAGAATAATTATCTCCCAGCGGTGATGACGCTATTAGCGAGGAGCTCATCATCCTGGCCCTGTGCCCCCCCCCCACTAATTTGGACTTAAAAGTACAAGCGACGTTAATAGCTTTGGTAACTGTATTGGCCAACTGGTAATAATCTTGCACCCTATCTTTGACTCCCAGGTAATCCTAGAATCATCAGAGGTATGTCTGCATGTGCGTATTTACGTGTGCTGCATATTTCTATTTGTATATCTACGATATTTACTCATCATTATCAAGGATTTTTTTATTCACAATTACGCAGCCAGAATCATTTTGCGAAATGCACAAGTGAGCATTATATTGTGGATACTAGTAATACCTTGCGATATACAAGCAGTACGTATATCAACGTATGCAATGCCTCAGTCAGGCACTTGTAATACCTTCCATTCGAAGATGAAGAAGGAGAAGAATGAAGGGAAAAAGTGAGATTTTTCGACTACTACTTCTATTACTGCAACGTACGTGGAAAAATGGAGATGGAATTTAACATGCGTGCGATGGAATGTTGATTGAACTTGGCATGCATATATCTTTCTAGAGTGTATTCATGCACATCTGTATATCGGAACTATGGTTATAGTTTCTAATGTACTACTACTGCTGCTACCACTACTTCTACTTTACTACTTGGCAACGACCAACCTTGCAATAGCAAGTGCTTGTGCCATGATAATGCTATCATTCGTACTAGTTCGTGACGCATTTTGCCTTCTCATATGTTGATGATGCTGGCGTAGCTGTTCTTTAAAGTCATCCATAGCTTGCTGAACTGCGATTGAAAGACGATTCGTCTTCTCAAACCCTATCACCGGTGACGATGGTATGGAGGAGAGACAAATTGCCTTCGCAAGTGCATTTGCACGTAAAACAGCTCGTTGCAGAGGTCCCTCCTCTTCCTCCTCCACCTCCATGAGGATGCTCCTGGAACTAATTAGGTGATATGGCGGCAATTAGTCTGGGGTAATCTAACCAATGATGTCACCAAAGCCTTGTCGTAGACATAATTCTACCTGGATTTTCTATTTTGTGCAGTATCTTGAAAACCATGTATGTTGTGGCTGGAGACAATGAAATTGAGTTCGTTTTCGAAAAACATGAGCTACTTGACAAAAGATAGGAGATTTCCTGTGTTGAGGAGGAGCTTTGATACGGATGGTACGATCATTAAAGAGTGTAATCTCGATAAGGTCGATGTCGTTTTCGGTATAGCGCCCTACGTTTATACGAATACGACGCAGGAAACGGATCTGGAAGAATGGAACGCAAGTGCTAGATTCGGTATTGGTAATCAGCTCGGGATTTTTTGCCAATATTCGGATGACAGTTGTGAAATAGAAGACAAATCGTTGGCATTTCATGGTTAAGACATCATCGCTAGGTTTCCTATTGAAGTAATCTTACCTGGGCACCTGGGCACAATGTGCGACCACTAAGGCCTTACTATGACGACCACTACTTCGTTATGTAAGGATTTACAATGGCTCTCATGGAAACCATCAAGTCCAGACTTAAGTACATGTATACTTTAAATATGATTGAAAAGCGTTTTAGTCTATTTTCTTCACATCTCATTAATTCAGCTGTTGCGGAACAACAACGTTGATTCAAGTGTAGAAAGAGGTCATCACGGACGTGACTACTAGGATTTTCAAAGCCTACAGTTTATCCAAAAAGAAGAGAGAAAAGGAGTTGCAGCAAGTGAGTCAGTTCATCAGGCAGCACCAAAGAGCATAGCCCGGAGTCATTGAAGCATGAATTTGCCCTATCAAGGTTGAATTCATGTGCAGAGGGTGCGCGCGTCTCCGACTGTGGCAGCGTAGCAAGTGCGTATCGTCTAAATACCATGAACTACGTGTCTAGGTGTTCGGCAGAGAATGTTCTCGTTATTTCTTGACTTGCAGGATAGATATATAAGCACGGCACACGTCGCGATATGAACAGTCCACACGCCACTGCAGCGACTTTAGCAGCAATCATTGACAAGTTTGTACTCCTAGAATTTGCGAAAAATCATTTAATTGAAAAATGTTCGGAATGCTAGTATGGTCGAGGTCGGTCGCTCAACGTGCTAGCATGATGTCGACGGCCCGCCGTGACTTTGTCACAAATTGAAGCTGCTCACTTAGTTTTCAGCTGTGAAGTGTTTTTGAGCGAATTCAAAGCTAAAGTGCGAGCTGCGGTGCAGTGTGCGTCACATAGTTGCTTCATCGATGTCTCGTGCCAAAAGTTAGCAGACGGTGTACATTCACATGTGCAAAGTACGCCTCTGTGATGAGCACATGTGCTGCACATGTAATCGTGGTCGTGCATGTTCACAATGTCCCTACATGCAGTGTTATCTGTTAAATAATTTCTGGAGCACGCATGGTAATAATTAATAATGTGTGGCAATGTGGAAAGATGGCGACATTGACGCCGACACAAATTTTCCATCCTAGAACAACTTGAAGTTTTCATTGCTGCTTGTCCGCCCATTGAACCCACTCTCATTGTTTTGAGTGGAGGGCTAGCAACTCATCAGTCACATCCATTTACGTAGCTTTATTCGTTACCGACGAAGCTGGAATATGGTAGTATCATATGGCGTATGAATGATGGGGTGATATCAGCAAGAATATCCTAAATAATCGAAATCAACTGAAGTGAAATACATGGTATGAAGGCCCTCAAGGTCTGGCTATATGTGTATTACTTGATCTTTCTCACGCAATGATTTACTGCATCCGTAACATATATAGTTCCGTTCATTGCTGTGATAATAAAAAACAAAAAGATTCTTTTGAGCGATTTTTTAACTTGAAGGATGGATTGGATCCACAGTGAATTACGTACAAAATTGAATTACGGTAAATGCGGCGACATAGTTGTGTGTAAGTAGATTGATAGATGGCTACATAATATTAAGCACCAGTGACTCCTGACGGTAGATTGAACTTGGAGTACAATCCCATTCCTAAGAACAAGAAGAAGGACAAACGAAGAAACACATATGCAGCATAGTAGAATCAATCAACCTAGCAGTATATCATGGTCATTTTCCACACTAACAACTACCAATGTACTTGATCCTATCCATATCTAGATGTATTCAGGAGTAGGTTATTGCATAGAAGAAACAGCCATATGTTGGTGTTGATCATGATTCTGCAAGCATTATACCATCTCCTAGGCCTTTCTCTGTGCCGCATACAGTGGCTACCTGCATCAGCGAGTAGTATTGAAGTCAATTCATCGTAATAATCATCAGTAACAGCATCATCCCAATAGCAAAATTATTAGGGTTTCTCTATTATTCTAGTTTTTGTATATTGTGTGTCTAGTATGCGAGTGTGTATCGTTGAAGGTGTGCGTATTATCAAAGCAAACAACTGTGACAATCATGCCTCAAAAGAAGATCAGACGATATTGATAATAATATTCAAAACAAATAATAACTACTACTACTACTACTACTACTACTACTATCACTTTGCCATTAGGCATGAGGCAACGAATCCTGTTGTTCCATTTGTCTGCAATGTAGATCTTTCCCTATCCCATAAAAGGAAGAAGCAATGACTAAAGCAGAGAAACAAGAGGGGAGGGGATACTATTACTGCTATTATTACTGCTTCTACTGCTGCTACTACTACTACTACTACTACTACTACTAATACAATATCACACACACACACACACACACACACACACACACACAAACACACCGTTTGTTTGCAATACGCACAGTCAAAAACGCCTGTGATGGGAAGTAAGGAAGCACGGAAGAGGAGGTGATAAAGGATGATACAAGAATATTAATTGATTAGCGATCCCCCTCCTTCTCAATTGAGAACAAGTAAGACAGACAGCCAGCGAGAATGGAGAGGAGGGGTGAAGAATACTGCTTCTAATCATATCAAGGAAAACTGATGATATATCCGCTAATAACAGTACAGGTGGTCAATACTGCTACTAGCTCCGTTTCCCCTCTCTGTTATGTCATTACTGCTATTTCATAGAGTATATTTTCCACAAGTAATACAGTCGTAGTATATGGTTTCGTCAGTAGTATCCATAGAAGAGAGTAGTATTGCTACCACCTGCAAACGTTGATAGAAGCGCCAAGCCTGATGTAGTAGTATATGTGTATGTGCATTGTGCAAGTATCTGCATCATGTGCCTTTGCATGTCTGCATGGAGAAGGTGTACTCTATAGCAATACAGAATAATCGGCCATTTTAAGAACAAGACAGCAGCTGGGGCTACTACAGTGGTATGATTCTGTCGTTTTGTTAGCAGTAGTAGTAGCTGCAACATATGACTACTTCTTACGTATTACCATCCCTTGCTTTGTCGATCTCTCCATATCCGGCTAATGTTGATACCTTTGACACTAAAGCAGCAGTAGCAGCAGCAGCAGCACCCACAATAGACATAGGATCACTACTATCAACGTAACAACAACAACAAGTACTACTACTACTACTACTAAGATCCAGCAGCAGGTGAGTCGATGATGATGCTACACGCAAATCATGCTCAAAGTTCACTCTCTAAACATCGAGAAAGCCAATCATGCTCAAAGTTCACTCTATAAACATCGAGAAAGCCAATCGTTTTGATCTTGCGATGATGCCGCTAATTTCCAATTCTATTCTACTTCATCTTTACATTTATTATGTTGATACTGCCTACACCAAAATCATGACGATTACTATCACCAATTACTTCCGAGGAATCCAGGGGGGGGGCGGGATATCTTTCGTATCCTAATTCATGAAATTTATTCTCAATTGCTAGGTAATAAAAAATAATAATCCAACAGCACTATTTTATTCAATGTATCAACAACATGCCATCGTCATTATCATCACCATCATCATCATCCTCATCACCAACGGTAATTGATGATGATGGTAGTAGTATTAGTTGTAGTGGTAGTAGTACCTCTCATTCCATGTGTCTGCGACATACCTGCAGCAGCACATTCAGTGAGGTTTTACGATATCATAGCAATGGTGGTGGTTAATGATGATGATGATTTCGGATCATTATGTTTCTTCTCTCTCTCATTGAGAGTATACAGACAATGAATACATGTAATGATTGAATGAGAGAAAGAGAGAGAGAGAGGGAGAGAGAAAGAGAGGGAGAGAGAAAGAGAGAGTGATGAAAAGCCATAAATCATTATTGTCACTAGAGTAGTAGGCAGTGGGGTTATGTGGGTTCTTTTATTATTATTCTCATTCTTATTATTATTATCATTGTCATTACACGTTCCCATCGTCGTCGACATCAATTCCCTTTGCACCAGCAGTGAGTAGCAGCAGCGTCCATTGAAACACAGCAGCGTGTAGAGGTAATGACACAGATGACACAATGTGTGAATGATGGGAAGAAGGGGAAACAAGACCACCCCCCCTTGTGCAGCAGAGAACACACGATGTCGCTCGATGATGATGAAGGCTATCATGCGCTGTTGCAAAATCCAAGACATCAAGGTGGTAATTGTTACCAGCTCTTAGTTGTGGTAGTAGTAGTAGTAGTAGTAGTAGTAGCAGTACAGTTGCTAACATGGGAACATACAACACCAATCTGACCACCTGAGGCCTTGCCATGCGAGACTCGCATGCGTATCCGTCTTTAAGATCCTCCTTCTGAGAGGCCATTATCATCACCATCATGTCATGCCATGTTGTTCACATCTAGGTGTTAGTTGTCCATTTGCTGATGACATCTACTATTGTTATTAATGCTTGTAAAATATGAGTAACTATGTCTATCTATCCATGTAACCACGTCGGTGTTGATAGTTAGCACTTCAGTAAGTGTTCCGTAACCACCTGTAAATGATAAATAGCAAATAGTAATGTTGATAATGCACACATTGCGACACACACACACACATGTGTGTAAACATATGTGTTAATATATACATATATGTGTATATGTATGTGTATATATGTATACATATGTACATATACGCCATGATGGAAGGAGTACGTCATTGTTATTAAATCATGCATTTTATATATGGGTTGGTTTCCATTTCCCAACGTTTCTCCTCCCTTGCGAGCAAGGAGGTCGGTGTTCAGTAAATCAACAGATTACAATTTCTGCTCTGGTGTACTGTTACCACTACCAGTAGTATTCTTAGCACATTATTATTATTGTTGTTATTATTATTATTACCAATGACATCTACTTGGAATTGGCGATCATCTATCCGGAGGATATTATCCTCCATCGAATTGGCTACGTATATCCTTCCTGTTGTTGATCATCAATAATCAATCATCATCATCATCATCATCATCATCATAATGCTAAGGGTAGACTACAAGTACAAATAAGAAGAGAGCCAGTCCTTGCATAGTAGTAATAGTAGTAGTAGTAGTAGTAGTAGTAGTAGTAGAGTAGTATTAGAATTTTTCGAAGCAGTTCAATGGTGTACTATAATGTAACATATATACAACCGTATGCGTCAATAGTGATTCCTCCCTGATGTCGTATTCTGTCCGCATAAAAATGAAAATAAATGTGAATTGGTGAAAACGTTTAAAATAACAATCATTAATCTTAGAAGGAAAGGAGAGAGAGAGAGAGAGAGAGAGAGAGAGAGAGAGAGAGAGAGAAAGAGATATAGCAATCGTCGTCGTAGTAGTACATAGGAAAGGCTCTTGATAGCCATTGATCTGGTGGGTCATTGGGTTCCAAAGATCGTGCAATCTCTTCGCTATACACCGTCGTCTTGATTTACAATAACAAGAAACATAAGCCAAACACACACACACACAGATACAGCCCATTACACAGATGGAGGAACTAAAAGCAGAACAACAATAGCATCAAGACGATAACAGTGCATCAGCATCATCTTCATAAAACTGATGATTGTCGCCACAATAGCGTGACTGTTACGCTTATGAACATCCATACATATATGGTTTGCTAGCATCGGTAGTACTGTAAGAATTGATAGCAGTAATGATGATAGTAGTGATACCACGTTACGATTTGGAGTGATTCTACGAATAGCACTATTGCCAAAATCAGATACATAGATAGATCTGTGAGATAAGAAGGTATGATGATATAGGGTTAAGAGATCGTAGGAGGAAAAAAGAAGAAGAAGACGGTGAGTGGCAGTTCCACGAAATTTTTCAGAATTTATTGTTAAAAGCCTAAAAGTTATTTACTATTATATACATTTAAAGCTGCTGCGGACAACAACAACAGCAACTACTACTGCTACTACTAAATACTAAATACAACCTATCAGGGCTCACAGCTACCGAATACGGATAGTTGAATGCGGCTTCAGTCCCCATCCCATCATGGGCTCTGTATTCATACACGTCGGTGATGATAATGATAATGATGATGATGATGATGATGATTATGATGATGATGTGTTCGGAACTATGCAACGGTAACAACAGCTAAATTGAGGAGGAAACACGTGAATAACTCGACACATATTGAATACATCTCTCTAACAACCTTTTATACTACACACAACTCAGATCTTACCCCCTATAAAATGTTCCAGCAATTGTTGTCGTTTCTCCGTTTGGTCGAATTTTTCTTATTCTTTGGTTGTACGAATCTGCGAGGTACACAACGCCATCGTGCTTGTCTACTCCTACGCTTCCTCCTAATTCAATTATTGAAGACCATTCATATATGTCAATCTTTGCGATCATATCATATATATATTTATATATTAAGAACGAGAAGTAAGCAGTCTTGCAAGCACTGACTCACACTCCCTACAAGTAGCAGCAGCAGCAGCATACATGTGTACCACCACGGTGTTTCATCGGCTACACTACCTGGAGTGTCGAAATGAGCATTTGCTCCCTTCCCATCTCTGTATCCACTGCAATAAAATGTACGATTACAAGACAACCACAGAAATAGCAGTAGCAGCAGCAGCAGCAGTGGTAGTAGTAGTAGTAGTAGTAGTAGTAGTAGTAGTAAACCAATAACAATTCAGCACTATTACCAACGTTACTACCCATTCATCAGTGGGTTCCCCGCCAACGTCGTTACGTAGTAACCATTAGGATGAGGCTTGATTGGCGCTGGTGCTTCTTCTTCTTCTGTGCTGTAGACATAATGATCATGAGCCGTTGATATTTAACACTCACATATGAATTCTACGAATATTTATCTTATTATCTCTCTTTAGTAAGAAGAGCACTTACGATCGTGGTTTCCATCTTACTTTGGCTACTACTACTACTACTACTACTACTACTACTGCTTATACTATTACTACCACTACTATTATAACTCTTACCACTACCACTACCTTGTGTCTGTGTATACATTCTGTATCCTATATGGCAATTTTTTCCATATAGGTTCTACCAAAGGTGGCTCTTTTACAGTTGAGCTATTGTTCATTCTTGCAGGTGCTGCTGTATTTTCTGGCACCTATAGACGTGTGCTTGTAAACCAATGTGATCATTTATGTGATTGGAGGAGTAAATATTACTGCCATCACTGCCTAGTGTTGTAAATGTGGTACTCACCGTATAAATCCCGTGAAGCTGATTCTCTCCACGACTACGCTCTAACAAGTTATGATGATGGTGCTCAGACGGAAGATATTAGCATCACTTTCTCCAGTATAATAGACGTATAATACGGAGTTGGTAGAACTACTGGAGCCATTATTGTTATGTGCACCTTCAGCATGCTGCTCTCGTCGTTTACGATTCATGTTTAACAAAGGAAGCCCCAAGGAGGAATGTCTTTCTGTAAGGTCTTGTCGCCTCGTTAGGCCGTCTTCCCGCTCTTCCATATTACCTGGATGATGTGGTATCAAGAATTACTACTCCCTTGAAACTATCTACAGCACTGAATTCTGCTTGCATTCCAGATCAGGATTGAGTCCTGTATTGATGATCATCATCATTTGGCGTTTAGCTTCATCATTCGTAAATATATATATATATATATATATATATATATATATATATATATATATATATTATACATTACAACATGCTATAAATTATGAATTAGATATGTAATTTTAAAAACTATGGAATAAGAATCAGCTCTGAGTACCGCGGGCACCGAATATTTGGAACTGGCTGAACGTTGTTGTCAATGACAACCACAGCGTCAAAAGGATAAATATCTGCTTGATGACATCAAATCATAGTTTCATTTATTAGTAACGTGGGACACTCATCATCGATGTAATGGTCATCAAGAGGGTGGGTATACCCTGCAGTAGAGAGAAGGAACTCTGATAACCCATTGGAGTATAGCAGAAAGTAATGAATGTGGCCAAGATTGGTGACGACGATGGGGCAACATCATCTTCCGAATGTTGACGAAGTTCTCAGTTTCACTTTCACTAGTCTGCTAGGAGTCGTTTGCGGACGAAGCTGTGAGATGGGTAAGCACTCCCTCCCACATTTCTGAGCTGACACGATGCGGATAGCTGTTGCAATAGCAGGTTCCAGCGGTGTTGTTTGATGGGTTATCGGTGAGCGACTTGAAATATAAGTTGACGCAGTAGTAATTCGCCCTACCAATAGGCATGGAATTGATCATGATAGCGATGATGATAACAAGGGAAGGGCTTCCAGGTGGTGGCAACCGGGATCCCGGTAGGAAGAAGAGAAGGGAGAGAGGGAGAAGGGGAGGAGGAGAACCAGGAGCAGCTTTCCTCCCATGCGATCTTCGGAAGCGAGGTGTGTAGAAGGTCTTGATTGACATCGTGCAATCTTAGTAACGACATTTCATTCGAAAGGAGAATACTGGGTGTCGATAGCTCTGCAAGCGGAGAGGAGATTCGAAAAGCTTATAAGGTTGTACTAACTAATTTATATCGAAGATTGGTGGCATAGAGAGTAGGGTTAATCTGGAAAATATATTGTGATGAGCGCAGTGTTGTTGCGTGTGTATATAATTTAACGCGAGTATAAACCTTCCACCCCTGTCTCCTCGTCGTGATCAGAAGCTAGCACTTAAATTTCATCCGGACAAAAGTCAGTGACAACATTCATCTTTCTCCTTCAACGCATACCGCAACGATCTCCCATTTATCTCCACATAACACGAATCACAACGGTGGTTTTCCACTTGTTAGTTTCTCTCGTTGTATCAGATGGCAATGAAAGATACAATGAAATTAAATTCGTTGCATATTCTTCGTTTAGACCCTAATGACCCCGAGGGGGCTAAGAAGAAATTCCAAGATATTTCAGAAGCATATAAAACTCTTTCGGATGACCCCTTGGCAAGCTTGAATCTTGAAGAGCTTTTGGAGAAAATTGCAGCTGAGTTCTTCGTAGACGTAATAAAATTATCCGCTCGAACAAAATATCAAACAGCCACAAAAATCAAATCAAAAGCAATGGTAGTGAAATAGTCAGGTTTAATCTGATTTAAAACTGCTTTCGTCAGCCATCCGAGTATAAAGAAGAGATAAAGGCAGGAGTCAACATAGCAGGTGCTGATAGCTGACAAAACCATAAAAAGGACGCCTTTTGTTTCTTAAAGAAATGCTACCATCATTTTCGCTTTACGAAGGTTGTTCTGATGAAGTATTCTGATTGGAATTAAGTATTCTTGTTGGGATGATTAGGAACGGCAGTTGCCAGTGTGATAGATGGGGTTGCTGCAGTCATATCTAACCTGGGTGCCCTCATCGATCCTGGTGAAGAGGTAATTAAGAATGATGACGGTGATGAGTTTACACTTAACCAGACATGTCTCTGTCCAGCTCTTCTTTATCAATCGACTACACCATACCTAATATATTTCGCCATTATTTCCTTGAGGAGATCGTTCATCAATAGTCAACCATAACTTAACCCAGGAGGGAACTAAGAAAGAGACAGATGCTGGAGGAGCTAGTACTAAAGAAGCAGAATCTGGATATGTAAATGAGATCATTTCCGCAAAGCTTAATGAAAGGACGAAGTCAACCCCAGCACCGAAGAATGTTCGATCGCCGGCTGCTAATTTAGAGGAAAAGCAGGGAGAAAAACATAAAGTCAAACGCTCTTCCTTTGATTGTTCTCGTAGAGAAGATATTCTTCTCAGTGACAAAAAAGGTAATCACACTAATCTTGGACGTCAAGCGAGTGACCCGAAGGCCAAGAAACAGAATCTCGGCTTGCAGCACGGCAAAAGTTGTCCAGATTCAAGGGAAGAAGATGAGAATAGTGGCATTCTCAACGGAGAGCTAGACGCTATTTTCGCGACAGGTTTACTTTTTGCTTTTGTTTGGTTAGACATATGTGATGTCCCAATGATGACAATGATAGACTATTGACCATGATTCACAATTTTATTCGAGTTGTTGGTGCTTCTGGTGCTTCTGGATTTTGCTGTTGACAAGATATGCCATGTTTTTTAGGAATACAAAAATTACAACTAATGCAAGCAGAAATGAAAAAGGATTGAAAATGAAGCTTTTGTGCGCCAGGACCTAAACGCTATAACATGAAATTTTAATTGTTCTTTAAAAGGCTGCATTCTACCGAACCGTGAGTAATTACGGCTCATTGACATGCACATGTAGATGTAGGAATCCATGTAGAGGTTCTTAGTCTAGTCAACACCTCTAGACCTCATTCAAGTCCACTAATCCATCTTTGCCTCCACAACGGACAAAGTTTTGTTAGAATTGTTACATGCAATGTGTAACTCCACCCACGAGAAACTTGCAATTGGCGTGCTTACGATCGTGCACGAAAGACATGGTTTAAACGGTGGTGTCGATGGGCTAGAAATTGCTACTCGTGCAATCTGGTGCTGCGATCATGATTTAATCAGCATCATTGCACATGCTAGCATGTTCTCATTGGATGATGTCTGACGTGCACTTTGTGTCAGCAGTAACAAAATGCGATTCTGGTCGTTTGCAACAGCACTAGAAAAAGCCAGACTAGCAGAGGTGCGTGAATTGCGTTGTGAACTTTTTTGCCGTGCTAGCGTGCGGCTTGTTTTCTGACCATGTAACTAGTTGATGGTGCTAGCTAGCTAGAGCTAGGGTGGACTAGTCTA
This sequence comes from Bigelowiella natans CCMP2755, assembly GCA_000320545.1. Classification (NCBI taxonomy): domain Eukaryota; phylum Cercozoa; class Chlorarachniophyceae; genus Bigelowiella; species Bigelowiella natans. The sequence goes on from ADNK01002457.1 coordinate 24,053, forward strand.
GCATTCGCAGTGGTGGATGCACAGCAAATGATGCCTCATGGTGCACCAACTCCAGAACTCTAACTAGCGAAGGGTAGAACGTCATGGGCGGCTAGCACTAGCCACACAGCAGAGCATATCGAGCAAGCCGAGAAGCTAGCGAAGTGCTGTCCAGTTTTCCCATGAAGCCAGAAGTGAAAGATCGCTAGCTGGCACCACACGCACGCTAGCACGCACTTCCCAGCTGCATTCCAACATTGCCGTCTCGTGACTCCTTTGACCGTGAGCGTGCTGGCTCTGGGTTAGCAGGGCTAGCTGGACCAGTGGAGCAGCCTGTGAATCATTGTCATTGGTTCTTCGCATCTCGAAAGCGGGAGGAACAATTGACAATGAACAATGAAGCAAGCATTGATGGAAGAACAGAACCACTAGCTACGGGTGATTCAATTGGGGATGGGTGTCAATTGTTGGCACAGCAAGAGTGTGTCCATGTTCTAGCTGCTGGTTCATAACCTGACCCCTGTTTTCAATCATCTCTACTGCAATCAGTAGCGCGTGCCAGTCTAGCAGTGACAGAACATGGCTAGTTCCATTGTTTTTGCCGGGCGGATGACGTGCTAGAAAGAAAATGAGCGAGTGCTTGTCGCACAGCTGACTTCGAAGCAACAAATTGTGTACAAATCACCAATGTAATCTTTTGATGATGCTTGGCCATGTGGTTGTCGTTGAGTAGAAATCCTCGAAAATTCATGGAAATCGTGGGAAGTTCTTGTCAATATTGTCGAGCAAAAATTCAACTCGATGCCTCCTTAAGGTTCGGCCATGGAATTATGGTGGTCACGGTTTACCTCGCTGAATGTTTCGGGTGGGAGGGGATGTGGCGACGAACATAGACGCCACCAGTAGAATCCATGATAAGGAGGATAAAATTCGATTACATTTAGAAATGGTGGCGACCCAAACATGATGATGTGAGAGCATCTGACGTACATATTGAATTTGTTCCTTACAGCACGAAATCGTGTTTGACCCCGACCCACCCTCATATCCTTTCAGTAAAAACAGTTTTAGTGGACCGTCTATGGGAAGCGTGCTAAGCTCCCCTTCTCAGGACGTCTACGCTACCCTCTCGGATTACCTCGAAGAAGAAGAAGAAAAAGGTGATAGTAGTAGACTATGCTTTGGATCGTTCTTTCTCGGAATGTATGTACAACGAGATTTACCAAGAATATAACGACTTGAAAGAGCAAGTGATACAATAGAAAAAGCTGTGCTTACCACAATTGATCATTGCCTCATTATCACCGTTATCATGACTATCGACATCATCATCGTACAGATTGCCGTGAACCCATGATTGGTGAGTCTTCTTCCACGGAGGTGGACCGATACGTTGAACGAGATGGCAAAAATGGCAGCATTAACAACAACTACTCAAATGATCAACAGCTTGTGCATCCCTCCAATTTTCGGATATCTATCGAAGAGGAGGTATGATGCAAGCATTGGAAATAATAATAATAATAACAATAATAATAATAATAATGATAATAGAAATAGTAGTTCCATGTTTCTATTATGTCTATTGCTACTATGATGATGACAGTAGTCTCCTTATCTGCCACTATTTAGGAGACAAGCGAATACCGCATGTGGGATGCTCGTCGGTTTCGCGACATATTTATTCATTTCTACGGCTTTTTGCCTCTGGCAGATCGGTTGTTCTCCTCATCTACATCATACATTATATACTTATTTACCAACGGAACAACTCAGCAGCATATTCACACTTTGAAATCATCATCATCATTATCATTATCATCGGATATTATAGGTCTCGTTGCGCAAGCGTATCACGCACGTGGAGACAAGCATCATATGATCCTTCTCTATGGCAAATCCTGGACCTGAGCGGGTATGATGCCTCGTGTGTATGTATATTCGTTCTGAGGAGCAGTAGCAGCATCAACGGAAGTGCTACTTTAAGAACCTGTATCATCATGATACTAAACACATCTGCTAATCTTCTTAAATATTTTATTATATACTACATCCTAGGTATAAATATCGATTGGGAGATGACTTGTTGTGTCAATTGCTAGTAGAATCTAAGCGGTTTAAGGTACGGATTTCTTATTACAAATGGTATAGGGACGAGATATTATTCTCAATGTTCATGCACAATGAGTGATAATGATGATGATGATGATGGTTGGGCCTAAAATACGGCTGGTGGCGGTGTTGCAACTACTACTACTACTACTACTACTACTACTACTACTATGAAACCACCTATGATATCAACAGTTCATCAACCACGCACTTGCTTTCATGCGGCGTATTGCTTTTTAATATCAGCAATTGCAAGCTTTAAACCTGGAAGGATGTGCAGCCATCAGCGATAGGTCGCTCAAAGTGGTAAGAAGAACAAGAGGAGCTGGCATAGCTGCTGTGCTGCTCGAACATCACCACAATACGACTACTACTACTACTACTACTACAACTTCAACTACTTTTAACACTCCTCCCTCCAATTCAGAGAGACGTCATCATCATCCACCATATAATTCTGACAATATTTAGAATATGTATTACATCATCATCTTTATCGAATGTAGATACTACTACTACTACTACT
>ADNK01002456.1:0-22500 GCA_000320545.1 Bigelowiella natans CCMP2755
CCCTAACCCTGACCCATGCCCTGTCCCTGACCCATGCCCTGTCCCTGACCCATGCCCTGTCCCTGACCCATGCCCTGACCCTGACCCATGCCCTGACCCTGACTCATGCCCTGACCCTGACCCATGCCCTGACCCTGACTCATGCCCTGACCCTGACCCATGCCCTGACCCTGACCCATGCCCTGACCCTGACCCATGCCCTGACCCTGACCCATGCCCTGACCCTGATCCATGCCCTGACTCTGACCCATGCCCTGACCCTGAACCATGCCCTGACCCCGACTGATGCCCTGACCCATGCCCTGACCCTGACCCAAACCCCAAATTCCTTTCTCCTTATTTCACGGCCGACCTTTCACACATGCAAGTTGACCCCAATTGCTGTTCATTTCCTTTGTTCTCATTTTGTTTTGTGGGTTTGTCGTTGCACTCGTGTTGTTGTCCCAGAACACGTTTTGAAATTGAAAAAGGATCAAGCGGCTCGTTCATTGCAGAAAGTGTCTTTTGCATGAAGGATGAGAAAATGCGAGTATGAGTCTCGTGAGAATTGGTGCTTTGGCATGCATGTCAGCCGTTCATTGCACATGTGAGTGACAACAAACATGCGCATGCCAGAATGCTGTGATGGATATGACTAGATGAAGCACATGCAATTGTTTGCTGTGTCCATGTAGGGCATGCATTCTCTTTTTCTACTTCCCCGCGCGCAAACATGCGCATGTGCAATGCCAGAATGCTGTGATGGATGTGACTAGATGATGCACATGCAATGCATGCTGTGTCCATGTGAGGCATGCATTCTCTTTTTCTACTTCCCCGCGCGCAAACCTGTCGCATCGCATTCCTCCGGATCTCATTCTCTTGTTTGTGCTAGCGGCACCTGCACACAGCTAGACAGGTTTGTCTGTCCGTGCATGTGATATCACACCCGCATTCGAAGTAGTGTTCAGTTTTGAATAGTGTGATTCTTGTCTCTAACTAGATGATCGAGGAGCAAGATTTACCAAATACTCCAGTAATTTTTCACAACCTTGACCAGTGGCCGCACACACTTCAAATTTGGAGAAATTTGCAAACTGTTTCTTTTCATGGCCACTGATGTCTACGTTTATGATCTTTTCTCTGGATTCTTCCCTGAGAGTGAGGTCTAATTTTGGATTTACATGACATGCGATCTTTTCTAGCTGAAGCAATTCGACTACATCGTCAACTGCCATCTGAGAATATACGTGGAAAAATAGATTAATGTTCTGATGGACTCTGTGATCATCATCATCATCATTGTCATCATCGTTATTGTCCTGACATGGACGGCGAACTTAGCTGCTGACCAGATACGGAAGATCGATTTTGTTAAGGACGACGATGATTGGTTTCTTCTGCATCTGAGATACGTTTAAGTAATATGAAAGTCAATTTTGCAATTGGATTAGAAAATTGTTGTGTATATTTTTACATCCTTATGATAAACAGCGTCAAATAGCCATGAAGAAGCTGGAGCAATCTGTGTAATTGGTCTTTATCAGCATGAGGTAGGCATTAATGTGTTATATCCAGCATTTGGATTGATCTACCTACAATTATACCTGGTATCTGTCGGAAATATCGATAACAAATATGAGAATACTGCATGTTTCATAGAAGTCATGCCAGCAATCGCGCATTGGATATCCAACCTAACATTTAATTTAAGAATGGGAATAATAAATATGAATCCAGTCTGGAAAAACCCGCTGGTAAAGTTGAGGATCCTTTCACGAACCTCTCTGACTCTTAAATTTCCCCCTTTATAACTGAGCTCCTGAGGAATAGTTACCGCTCAAGATTCATAATTCATTATCTCGAGAAGCGTTTTCTCACAACAACATCCACTCAATTTGTTCAATGTTGTATACCCTCTGCTTCTTTTTATTGGCGCTCTGTCGTACGATCGATTACCTTAAAGTCGATTCCACAGGTTTCTCCGGGATTAAGTGGTGTAGTTCCTAAGGGTTTGCTTCTAGGAGATCCCATCCACGATCGTTTCCGACGGTGTTTCTTCCCCTCAAACTCGCACATTGACTGGTGGCGGCAACAGGGGAGAGAGAAAACTTTACGAAGGACGAAACCGACGATTTAATCTAAATTTTGAGCGATCTTGAAGATTTCCAAAAAGACCGAACAGCACTCGAATGTTGTGACACATCGAGATGGTAACGAAATCATTATCATCGTCATCATCATCATCGTCGTCGTATCGTCATCGTCTAGTCGAACACCCAAAACCTCAAACTTTGTTTTTCTATCTCTCACGATTTGTTGCCTACAGATTCAAGTGAAAAACAGAATTGTACTCCTCACCTTTAAGCGAGAAAGGAGAACCGTTTTACCCGAGCGTGACGGGCCAACCAAGAGCACCTCCATTTCACAGATACGAACCACTGTTTCCAATACGATACTATTTCTACAAAATAAGCACCTAAGGTAGTATCGCTATTTGGCCATCTTAGATCTAGTGCTTGCTGGAGGCGTTGTTCTTGCTGGAAGCACTGTTCATACGTGCAAGCAGTTGCATTCCTCCTCCTCCTCCTCTCTTCCCAGTGACTTTTGTTGTAGTCATTGTAGATCTATTACTTCTTTAGACCAAAGAACTACCGAACAACTTCCAAGGATAGATTGGGCTAGAAACACAGATTAACGACATACTTTGAGCGATGTCGCTTATATGGTTTTATAGGCCTATCCATTGTAATGTGCAAGGAAGGGTACCCAACCGCCTAATGCCCATATTACCCGAAGCTCCGACAAAAGACACGATTTTCTTTTCCTGTTTCTTCTTTGATTTTGTTGTCGGTAGTCATTGTTGTTATTGTTGCTGTCATATTGTGACATAATAATTTTGGTAGTTTTCCCAATAGTAATTGCGAACATAAATACATGATGTCGGAGGAACTAACTAACTGACTAACTAGATCTAACTAACTAACTAACAGGAGGATGAACAAGAGTTAATCATCATGATGCGCTCTCTCGCGACCTTTAACAATTAACTAACGAACTAGTAGTGGACAAGGAAAGAAAGCTAGCTCTTTGCTGTTGCTCACCACATTATACCGAAGTTCGAGGTAGAGGAAAGAAGAGCGAAGGGGGAACAACCGATACTCCCCTTGAACAACATCTCCTGAAAAATAGAAACTGGAAGGCTTCTCGCCTCAACTTTCAATAGCCACGAACTACGGCACGATGAAGATGCTTCAACCGGACACTGGCCCTCCGGTCAGATAGTCATAGGATTCTTTCTCAAAGTTTTGATTCTCATTTTTTACGGCCGTGTTCGATTACAAGAGCGTTGTGTTCTGCACAACAGTGCATTAATCGTGACATATGAAATAATTTATTCCTTTCGTTTATTTCATTTTATGCCTTTGTATGCCACTGAGCGAGAACGTGCGAGGTTGCAAGCGAATAGGAATTAATTCCTCTAAAAATATATTGTCTTCTTATTCTTCAGGTGGATAGATACAACGTCTGTTACTTTCTGCTATTTTTCCTTTCTCTGGCCACTCTACTTCCATGGGTATGTCAATACTTTTCGGAAAGGGTTGGCAGTCTTTGATTATGGAACATCTATCTTGGAATTTCTTACGCTTTGATTTTGATATGAATACCTAGAATGCATTCATCAGCTCTTCTGGATACTTTCTTGCGGTTACTACTCTCCTAATGTTTACTTCATTTTATACCTCGCTCTATCTTAGACTTCCTTATTGCCTCTATAGTCTCACAAATAGTAGTATACGCAAGTGTATGGTTTACACTTTCGTAATGGATGTACTACTACATACAAATGGGCATGTCCCAAAATAATGTTTATAAATTGCATGGTCACCTTTCTAGCCTCATTCGGCATATTAGTGAACTTAATCCATCCTCTCTGTGTGTGTCTTTCTCCTCCACTCCCTTTCTTTAAGAGGCTGGGTGGTACCTCATATTCCGTCAACTTTGAGAACTACTTCGGAGTGACTTACAACGTTACAAATATGCTTTCTCTGGCTCTCCTCACATACACACCCTTGGGAGGGTAACAGAATCATTTAAGCAACAATTTACCAATTAAAAAGCAAATTATCAACTCAGCATATTCGTATCGAGCTTAGATATGTCTTTTAGTGACCCTATATGTTCATCGCAGATTTAGCGCCCGCATTAAAGTTCTGTATCCATTTATCGTGGTTTTCTTCGCATTCATTCTGCAAACGGTTCGATGTATAATACCGTACTTGCGATTGAGAATGACCGCACTGCTAACCGAGAGATACAGCATCAATAGCAACCATTTGCTTTCTCTAGAATGTTGTCTTCCTCATCTTCTTACATCTTTGTCGTTTCCTACCCCTCCCCCTCTTCCTCTTCCTCCTCCTCCACATAATCCTCCATCGTATGGGGTATATTTTAACAACTGCGTCTTTTACTTACTTTCCATACCACTACCACCATCACCACAGGTTGCGTGTTTGATACCTCCGACAAAGTTGGATGGAAACTCTTTCTTCGCAATGACTGTAGCACTTGTCACGGTGTGTGGGGGATGCAATGCGTTGATCCAGGTTATAGAAGAACAAACTTGATGATGATGATGATGACGATAATGATGATGATGATAGTGGGACTTTGAACAGCCTCTCTTAGTAGAAAAAAGGGTAGAGATAAAAATTTCACCGAAACAACAAAACAAAGGCTGGACTGTTTGGCTTGGCAGCGCGACTTCCCACGACATATGTGCAGGGATTAATGGCAGGGTTATACAGCAACAAACCAAACACTAGTATTATTTTATATATGTGTGAATAATCTTTAATCTTTCTACCTACCCATCAATCAATTAACATGATTAGTCTAGATATCCGAGAATGACTTGGTAATTGGACTACTATTACTACTATAACTACTACTACTATTACTACTACTACTACTATTTTGATGATGCATAATCGATTCGATGGTGCTTTACAAAGGCAAGGGATGGGGGGACTTCTGCCAGCAAGTTTGGTTGTGCTCACTGTTGCTGTTAGCCCTCCAACAGATGGTATCATTACTATTTTTACCAGTGATTACTTGACATATTGCTTCATTTTCAATTATTGATTGGGGAAGAGGATGAAGAAAAATGGATGATTAATACAACAAATTGCTGCCATGAATATGAATAAAAATGATGGATATTACAACAGGCACGCCTACTTATGAAGATGTTAAATGGAGCGCTTTTAGCTTCTTCGCCATTGCTTCATTGACGGTATTTCTATAAAGTATTAAGAGTTATTATAGGTGGCATAATAGAAGCAGGGAGCCTATTACTCTATAGAGTACCATCTGACAATGATGGTAGGAATAGCTGTGGAGTATTTTCTTCTATGTAGTCCTCTTTATGCTGCTGAATAATATTTCTTCAACATTGTAACCGAACATCATCCCTCTACCAAGGCATTTCTGGCTATAGTAGGCTACGTTTGCCTCGAGAGACTGCCTATTCTGGAGCACTTTGGTGCTCTTGACCTTGTGTCAACTGTACGTTTCCAAGTTGCTGATGTGAGGATATACTATTTACAACAATCTATGTACGTATAAAAGCTGCTATGTGGTGATATTTTTTATCAAGAAAGTATTTTTTGTGAACTTTGTTCTTTAAAAGTAATGTAGAAGATATACTAACGAAGAACACTATAATAAAAACAGGAGAACTATTCAGAGCCATCATTGACGTCAGACATGAATAATCATCATCAACAACAACATCAGCATCAGCAACAGGAGCACCAGTTCCTTGATTCTGGAGTTAGCAGCTGCAATCCGTCAAATGAGTACCACAAAATATTGCAGATATCAGCATCAGAAGAAGTGGGTGGGGGAGAAGTTACTGCTGGCAATGGAAACAACCATAATTACTGCAACGAGCATGAAGAGGATTATCGTGATCGTTTGAATGATGACGAGTTAAAGAAATCTCTTTCTCCATCAGTAAATAAAAACAGAGGTCGTGTCTCAATTTCTACTACAACGATGGATAACGTTGTTCTTAATCGCTCAAGATCAGGAAGAAGTGAAGTGGGAGTGCCTCTTTGTAGGGCTGCCTCAACTCGTACATATATTGACATCAGGTAGGTGGTGTGCGATTTATAGATGATGCGGATTTGTAGATATGGATCATTAGAAAAGAATGATGATAGTGATGATTATGATGATGATGATGATGATGATGATGATGATGATGGTAATTGTTATAACTACAGTCCTTTGGCTTGGGGAGTCTTTATAAATTTCTCGATCTCCCTTTCGGTTTTTCCTAGTGTAACGGCGAACATATATGCTTCTCAGGTGGTGTAGTAGTAACATTTCCTTCAACTACCACTACTACTAGTAGTAGTACTAGTACATAGCTTGTACTCTTTCGCATTAGTATATACGACTCTCTTTTCCTTGTCATTCGCCTATCTTAATTGTGCTAACACCAATGTTATGTGTGTTACTGGCCTTATTATCATCACCATCTTCATCATCAGCATATATCAACTCCTGTTTTCTTTAGGCTAATGCCCATCAGGATGGTAGTCAAATTAAGTTCAACGCAAATCCTAAAGAGGGGCGTTTCTATGGGGATCTGTTTGTGCCGATTACGTGTTTCTTGCTCTTCAACTTCTTCGATTTTATTGGTAGTAAGTAAAACGAGAATGAATAAGGGGAAGGAGGGAGTCTTCAGCAGAAACATATTATCGTTGATAGGTCATTGATTGTGGTTGTTGTTGTTGTTTTACCACTTATTTTATCAGGTCGCAGTTTAGCAAAATATCGTGCTGTACCTATAGGATCGCTGCTGCCCCTCTCCATTGCACGAATCGTTTTTGTTCCGCTGTTTCTCCTCTGTAACGTTGTGCAGGTAAAAAAAGATAACTATCATCAATGTGATCGTCGTGTATTTGTGTGTTCACATTCTTTCGCATAAAGAAGACATCGTGCATATCATCAACGCATACATTTCAATGATTACTGCTATTTCTAGTCGTTATTTTGGTGCTGGCAAAAGTACACACCACGCATAACACAAGCACACACAGACAATATATATATTAATATATATATATATATATATATATATATATATAGTGTGTGTGTGTGTGTGTGTGTGTGTGTGTGGTGTATTTGATAGCCACACTCATATGTTGGAGAATTAATACAACAATAATTTAGGTTGGTGAGTCGATGATTCCGTCCATTTTCACCAATGTTACATATCCAATCTGTTTTATGATTGGTCTTGCATTTACCAATGGGTAATAATGGATTATTAGTATCATAGTTATTATTAAATATTATTTTAATCAACACTGTGTTTCTCACCTTCCTCCTCCTCCTCCTGTTACTCGTACTTGTTTCTTATCCATCGACTGCTCACTACTAGTAACTTTTATCTAATGCTATCACTATTACCACACCTTGAACAGAAATGCTGCTGCTGCTGCTGCTGCTGCTGCTATATACAAAAGAAGTTCTGCCACCTACAAATACTCATGTGCTGCTATCTACCTGCCTACCTACCTACCTACTGACGAAATTTATACTACTCAAAGGTATTTGAACACTCTGCAATTCATGACAGCACCGAGCTTAGTTCCAGATTCACTTCAGGTGGTGAGAAGTGAATAACGAGAAAGAATGAGCGATCATCACTGTATTTGTTGTTTTATTTTTTCGAATAATCAACAGGATAGTGCTGGAAGAATGATGTGTTTTTTCTGTTCCGCTGGTTTATTGGCTGGCTCCACCCTGTCTTTCTTCTTGCACTATCTACTCTGCACCTGCAACCCAGCGACTAGGTAGCAGAAAGTCTGCAATAGAATGCGATCAATATCCATCTGGATATCCATAGCGGAGATTAATTGCAGCAGCAGCAGCAGCCATTTTTATCGATAATTGGATAGAGGTGCCAGAAAAGGGAATAGGATTAGAATAGCTCAAAAAATTCTGAAATTGAGGAACAGGCGTTGTGAATGATTATGAGAATAAACATTCATCGCAATACTAAGAAGAGATGAGTGACTTCATAACACGTTAATATTGTCAAACTAACACTTGATGTTGAAATGGCCAACACAACATCAGTCAGCAGTAGATGTGCTGACGATGTGCACATGCGCACGCACGCGTGCATGTTGCGTGAGTGCATCATGCACACCCACCCCGCATGCACATGCGCACACAGCTAGCTCACAACCACGGCAAACGCACAAGTTTTCACCAAAAACGGGTTTTCTCGGCAACCAGAGGTCGGTTAGAACTGGGTTGAGCTCAATCGACGAAGCTCTAGGCTGATTTCGCTCTTCAAAGTGGCCTAATATAATAGACATAGTAATAGCATATATATAATTAATCATGAATTTCCAAATCTAGCAATGCAAAGTCCTCTCACGTTTCACTTTTTGTGAAAATGTGTGCATTTGAACTGGTTGGCAGCGCGCACACTTCTAGACTTTTTGGTCTAGCATGTCACAGCGAAATTTTATCCAATCATTGAATTTTGGATTTTTTTGCAGATTCGCTAGTTCGGAACCGTCGCCGATGAGAGATTTGACAAACCTAGTAGTGTCACAACCAATTTCAACAGAACGCACTGGAAAGTGCTCAAGCTTGAACTGAAACAGCAAAATTGGTCATTTTGCATTGATTGGTGCAAAAACTGTGCCAAAACAACGTGTTTCTGCGCATCATTTTTGATGTTTTTTTGAAACTTGAGTACGCTCCAGTGCATTTTTATGAAAGTGGATGACACACTTGTGAAAGATCTCATTGAGTCCGTTCCGAATCAGCAAAAAAATCCGAAATTGGACCAAAATCAATGCGCTAGATGGACCAAATGAAAGCTAGCGTGCGTTGGTTTGGCGATTTTGCCTGATTTCACATTTCATCGTCAAGTGTCCAACGTGCATGATGAAATTTAGCATGGAATGGACTTTGAGACTGATGCTTCAATTTGTTTCAAATTGGAATTTGCACATTGCGCTTGAATGCGAATGCACAATCATCTTTGTCACACCATGCTAGCATGCTAGCATGAGTAATGAGTGTGCACGTGTCATCAGTCATCAGGTGCGTCATGCACACTGACATCGTCGGAAATTTCCGATTTGCGTGTTCAGAAGGTGCTGATTTTTATCACAAATCGTGGTGAAACTCGACTTCTGGGTGACATACACTTTCCCTTGCTTATTTTAATGATAGACATTGCTGTGTCTATTATTTTATATTTTTTCCAGGTTAATTATTTGTCTACGCACCAAGCACGACGTTTTCAACCACGCAGCACGCCTTGGCGACGCATGCAAGCACGCTCGATCAAGTGCACATTTGCAGGGTTTGTCGTGGTTGTGCTAGCTAGCAGCTTGATGTGTCGGCTGATGTTTTGGCAATACGGTGCCACACTGCAGCCATAGCATGGGCGGCGCACACATTCATGCTGCCACTGTCATTAGACGCCATGCCAGACCTGCTGCACGTTGTGGAAGCATGCATTGCAGATTTCCCGCATGTGTCGATGAAGAATTGGCATCGACCTAATTGGCACATCAGATGTGGTCACATTGTCCAACCCCATGTTCATTGCTAGTAGGCTCGGACACTTGCGGCAGGCAGCACAAATGCTAGCAACATCAGTGGATGTCACTGCTTCTACCACTCTTTATACTTCCACACGAAACATACTAGCGATCTCCATATGGTCTGGATACATTGCATTGAACTCCAAAGCCTCCACTAGCTCTGGTCATGTACGTCTTTCTTCTGCTAGATACACGGTCGTTCGATGTTCGAGATGTATAACTGGAATTGTGCGATGTTGAGAAGGCATGATATTCTTCTTCAGCCATAGGCTTTCTCCAGTGTTTGATTGATTGCATATACTTTTGACTCCTGTAGTATTCTTTCTTTGTAGGTGTTACATTTGAGGCAAGACTAAATTGTTGCCCCCAAGGTGCCTGCCCTTTATGGCTGCTTTTTAAGTTGACTGCATATCCACTCGAGGATGACTTAGTTTTATTTTGGGAAGTTGCCCGGTTGCTTGAACGAACAATGAAGAATTTTTGATTTGTAGTAGAGAAAAAATTTGAAGTAGGAGGACTCCGAATTACCTGTTGGTAAAGGTTTCTCATAAAAAGTGCAATATGATTAATATGATGGGAAATATACCTTAGGTTCCTGGATCTCCTTTTCGCAATTTAGTTGTGGTGGAGGATCAACTTTAACTACCTTGGTGTTCTTGTTCTCGTTGTACGATCTTTGATTACTTGTTACAAAGTGTGATGCACCTAAGTTAAGATTGTTTATCTTTGCCCAAGCAGGTGCAGGCTTTGCCTTGAGGCCAAATTGCCGTGATGATCGTGGATCTCTTCCCATATTAGCCCACATAATTGATTAGAGGGAACAACGGTTGCAAGCTAGTTCCCCAGAATGAATGTACGACTACCACCAAAAATACAAATGCGTAAGACACAAAGCTTAGTCCGATTCGAAAAACTGAAGCGAAAACAAAAATGGAACTGTTGGTTCATACACGGACTACAATGTCCCGTGGAGCGATGATGATTTCTTAATTTTTGTTTGTTTGTTTGTTCGTTCGTTTGATTCTAAACATCACTCAAGACACTTCTGGCCCACTTGTTTCTTACCTAGTTAGGTTCGCTGGAAGCTGATATTCAGTGTAATGTCGTTCTGTCTCACACCTACTAGTGAACCATCGATTCTGTCTTAACATTTGGAAGATGTGGAGAAAAGAGTGGTATAGGATCTAACAGAGCAGCCTATTTACCTACTTCTTGGTACTTGCTGTTCGTTCTTTCTTACGTTCGTTGTTTGTTCGCAAAGCGTTCTTGTACCACTACACTCGTCGTACAGTATGCATGTACCACTACACTCGTCGTACAGTAGTGTTGTTTGTTGTAGTAGATCTACTCGTACGTGACGACGACGATGACGAAACGTTCGCCTGAAGCAAAATAATGAACTTCATTGTAACGTAACAGAGTACATCTAGTAACTGAAGGGTATACCTACAACAATGTAACAACAATAACAACAACAATCTGATCAATCCTCGAGAATCCTCCTCCTCCTGATGACGGCAACAATCGGAAAACAATCACCCGGTCCTTCGCTTAAAAACTATTTTTCCAAGATATTTCTAGGTGATAATTCTTAGTATTCCATTTGGTCCTCCTTCAAGCTTTCCAGACGATGATGAAATAATACTAAAGGTTATTAATAAAATAAAGATGATAGGAAGTATCACCGAACCAAAACTACGACAATGGACCACAACACTCCGCAACAATAACACAGGTTCGATTGTTGTCGCGTAACTCGAATGGTGCCGCTCTGCGCCATGCACCATCATCGCTCATGGACCACTTCAAGGCATATCCTGCCAATCGTGGTGCGCCATTAGATTAATAGATCGAAGATATAACGTGGTATACTACAAAAAAAAATTACCACCGGTGGCTATTCTCTCCAATAGGAGTTGGGGATGAATTACATGACTTTCGTGATGAATAATAAATGTGCCGTTCTCCTAGTTCGGTTGCACTCAAGAAATTGTCTTTTCCTCAGATGGTACTAGGAAGCTTGTTAATCTCAGTAAGCTTTTTGCTGCAAAGCCAAAATGGTGGGATGCTGAGGTATTGTTCGTGAAAAGATTGTATATGTGTTTAGCCATGAAAGTACCCCTCTTCGAACTAGCTTGTTACAACATTTTGGCTTAACATCCTCCCTGATATCTCTGCACGGTATTGCTTTGTAGAATATCGATAAAGTCATCACCACCACTCGCAGCAGCGATGATTCATACAAGATCATCGTCACTATTACCACTGTCTTCGTCATGGCGGCAAGTAACCTCAAACGTAGTACTCGGGCCAGGAAGCTGCGGAAGAAGCAACAACCAGCATTTTAAAGCTGGTGGTATTATGAATTCCCTGCAAACAAAAGTGGGATTGACGACAAAAGCATCCGAAGCATCGATAGAAGCTGATATTATTACATCTGAAAAGCAAGGTGGTGGTACATTAGCGACGAGTCTAAGGAGCCATAGTTGCGGTGAGTTGACCATAGATGATGTTGGAAAGGAAGTACGCCTCCAGGGATGGGCTAGTTCCGTTAGAGATAAGGGTGGTCTTTTGTTCATCCTACTTAGAGACAGATATGGAATTACACAAGCAACGATATCAGAAAAAACTCCCGAAGATGTTAGAATACAAGCCAAACAAGTCCGTCCTGAATGTGTGGTAGAAATCACTGGAATAGTATCTAAGAGAGATGATACTGCTGTTAATCCAGATATGAAGACAGGTAAAGTAGAAGTATTGGCATCTGACGTTAAAATAATCTCAAGAACAGGCAAGTTGCCTTTTTCGATGAATGAAGGCGGAAAAGATGGAGAAGCTAAGGAGGAAACACGACTTCGTTACCGTTATCTTGACTTGAGACGGAATCCTATGCAACGTGCCCTTCAGATGAGACACCGTGCAGCCATGTCTGTCCGAAATTACCTAGATTCTCAAGACTTTCTTGAAATTGAAACCCCAGTTCTATGCCGTGCGACTCCAGAGGGAGCTCGAGACTATCTCGTGCCTTCACGAGTACATCCTGGAGAGTGGTTTGCCTTACCTCAAAGCCCTCAAATGTACAAACAATCCCTTATGGTGTCAGGATATGATCGCTATTTTCAAATAGTTCGTTGTTTTCGCGACGAAGATCTACGTGCTGATCGTCAGCCAGAGTTTACTCAAATTGACATCGAAATGGCCCACGTTACTTCCCAAGACATCATGAGAATAGGAGAAGGTGTCGCTCGTGCAATGTGGAAGAACACAGTTGACTACGAAATTCCGGAAATTCCCCGTATCACTTACGATGAAGCCATGAGAAGATTTGGTGTTGACAACCCAGATACAAGATTTGAGATGGAATTATGCGATTTGACAGAAAACGACGTGATCAAGGATTCTAGCTTCGCACCACTTCAAGATGCAGAAATGGTAAAAGCATTTGTAGTACCTGGTGGAGCAGGGGATACGTCAAGAAAGACGTTGGATTCATACACAGCTTTCGTAAAATCGTATGGTTTGACGGGATTGTTGTATGGTAAAGTAAATGGAGGAGGAGGAGGAGGAGGAGGAGGAGGAGGAGGAGGGGGAGGGAGTGTTACTGTCTCAGGGCCAATATCGAAGATAGTTGCTGACGAGAGCTCTACCCAACAGCAAGAGCAGCTTGAAAATTTGCTAAAGTCTTTTAATGCTGGGGAAGGTGACCTAGTTCTCATGGCTGCTGGTCCTGCTTCAGCAGTTAATGCTGGCCTTGGCCGTTTGCGTGCACATGTTGCAAAGAATAGAGGGATGATTCCTGAAAATAGTTATGCTTTCCTGTGGGTGACTGATTTTCCTCTTCTTGAATACGATGAAGAGTTAGAAAGATTTGTTGCTGTTCACCATCCGTTTACATCGCCACTTCCGGAGGATAGGAGTTTACTATCAGAGGCTGCTGACAAGATCAAAGATGTCAAATCTGCAGCTTATGATCTTGTTTGCAATGGATTTGAAATAGGGGGGGGGAGTGTGAGAATTCATGAAAAGGAGATCCAGGAAAAGATGTTTGAGTTGCTTGGCCTTCAAAGAGAGGAGGCAAAGGAGAAATTCGGCTTTTTACTCGAGGCATTGAGTTATGGTCCCCCACCGCACGCAGGAATGGCATTTGGATTTGATAGATGTGCAATGATTCTTTCTGGTGCCCCTAGTATAAGAGATGTTATTGCATTTCCCAAAACGGCGACAGCAAGTGACTTAATGTCCGGCGCTCCAACTCAAATTGACGACCATCAATTAGAAGAATTATCGGTCAAGAATACAGTTGTAGCATCAGTAGATGAAGAATAGATCAGAATAAAGGACACAAAATTGTTTGGGAATAACTGCCTGTAATGTAGCATGACCTGAATAAGTGAATTAGATTGAATCTTTCACCGAGCGTGTGACAAAATTCTGGCGGTATTTTGATGTATATATAATGTTGCACAGTGCTAGAGTGTATTTATATGTACTAGGCGTTAGCTGTTGTATGTACGTGTTACGCTTATGATTACATGTGACAATACTGCACGCCCTTCATCGCTATCCTCATGTCATCCATATCTAGATAAAGCAATGGCGCTACCAATATCTAGCTAGTTAGACCACGTGCGTCTAGCCTCCGCAATTGCTTGTCTTACGTAACTGTTATAAAAATCGAAACGATATGTGCGATATTGCGCGCTTGTGTGTACGTCATTATAGGGATACTTTTATATAGTATAGATACAATGAGTTGTATTCTCAAGATTTGTATAAGATGCAATGTAAAAAAAGTAGTGATCCCTAGTTTTCTTTTGTTCATTATTAGCATCTAGACCATACATATGCAAATGAATGCCATTCCTCCTATGTTGGCCATGCTACTACGCCGCTTAATGTGAGCTTGCTTTGTATTACATCTTGGCTTGTCGCATGCATCAGAAAATTTATCACGGAATTAAAGTAGGTGCAGGTTTAAGCCTTTGACCTGCTACTCCGTAATTATTCATTTTAAAGTTGTGATCTTGTTCTTGAAAACCATCGCCGACCTGCTGCTGCATCATCTTGTTCTTGAAAACCACCGTCGATCTGCTGGATTCCCTCTTTTCGCTCGTTGGCTCTCTCTATCTCCTCAGTCATATTTATGGTAGACGGTGCTTTGTTCTTCATCTCAACCTAGAAATTATTATAGTGTATGATAAAATTAGAAATAGTCACAACAGTAACAACACATAATTATGGTAGCGACTGAACACTTAATATCAAGTAGCAGCACAAAAACCGATGACGACCCAAATTCATACTGTATAGTAGTACACGATTAATTAATATACTATTATTTATTGCTCACCTGCCTTTCATTACTACTAGCTGAATAGAAATTGAGCTTATCTGCCGCTGTTTCTGCCGTCGTCAGTAGTTCATTTTTGCGGTGACACATTGCATTGGTGGTTTGTACAGCCTGGGAGAGGATATATTAATGAACGATTGAGAATAGTAATATATGATGAGACATTTGACGTGATGAGACATTTGACGTGCTAGCACGAAGTTAACAAAAACTACTAATGAAGTACTACTACTAATCAAACAACCTTCTCCCATACTTCAATGAAGAAAACGTTTCTTGTGTTTCGGAAGAAGTAGTTCAAGGAGGAAGAGTAACCAGCAAAGAAAAATATTGGTAGTAGGAATTGGATAAGGACAATAGATACTGAGGGATATGAAACTACATCAAGAGAAATTCCTGTAGTAGTAGAAGTAGTAGCAGTAGTAGTAGTAGTAGTAGTAGTAGTAGTACCACTAGTAGTACCACTAGTAGTTTTTAGTAATGTGAGTGATCAACTAATTATGGCGTGTTCTCTTCTTGTTCTTCTTCTTTTTCTTCTTGTTCTTCTTCTTCTTCTTCTACCTGTCTGCTTTGTATCCCCATCCTTCAGTAGGCATGCCCACAGTTCGGACAAACCCATTAGCTCGAAACTCTGCATTTAACTTAATAAGGGAGATCACGACGACAATAAGAAAGATGGATTGAATTATTTTGAGCATCAATAATGGTAATTGTAGTAGTAGTAGTAGTAGTAGTAGTAGTAGCAGTTGTTGTTATTGTTATTGTTGTAACAAATAATGAGAATTAAAGCCGCAAAAAGTGGACACAACGAGAAGCAGCTTGTTTCCTCTGCTGTAGACTCTACTGTTACTAGGTAGTATTAATGCTGATCCTGCTGGTGGTGGTGGTGGTGGTAGTGATAGTGGTAGTGATGGTGGCAAAACCTCGATGAGGACGAAGTCGCCTACATCACATCGTATTGGTGTACCACTTGCAAATTCATGGATGATAATTGATAATTATATATATATATATATATATATATATATAATGTGGTGATGATCACAACCTACCTCTGCTGCAGCTTCTTCTCCATGATCGTGTTTTATTAGAATCCATTGGGTATACTATGGATGATGGTGGAATGTGTTTTGTAAGAATCCATTGGGTATTATACTATGGTTGGTTGGTGCCATCATAGAATAAGAATAGACGATGGGTGATATAGAGTCAGAATGATAGAACAAATGACAGGTAATAGAAGGAGGACAACTTTTGCAATGAGAGCAACTATGTGGTGTTTCAAACAAAGGAAGAGGAGTAATAACATAGAAGAATCATCAGACTATCTACCTACCTACCTACGACTGAATATTTTAACCCTACCCCCCCCCCCTCTTTTGAAATGGATGGTAGGTAGGTAGTAGACGACGTCAATTTACATAACAACAACAACAACAACAACAAGTAGTGGACCACACACAGATCTAACACGAACTAACACGTTTCCTTTGAAACATAGGTGATGTATACATCATCATCTGATGAATGTGGTAAGAAAATATGAAGAATAAAGTATTGAATAAATTGTCGAGAAGAACGTTCGTTATAAGAAAATATGAAGAATAAAGTATTGAATAAATTGTCGAGAAGAACGTTCGTTATGAGAAAATATGAAGAATAAAGTATTGAATAAATTGTCGAGAAGAACGTTCGTTATGAGAAAATATGAAGAATAAAGTATTGAATAAATTGTCGAGAAGAACGTTCGTTATATATATATATATATATATATATATATATATATATATAATCCATAATACTCTTTTCGAATATAATATCATCACTTATTGTTGCATTAGATACCTCCTCCTCATTTACATTCTTGGTATCCTCATTCACTATCATACCTCTACTACTACTACCACTACTATTACTACTACTACTACTACTATGACAACCTTAAGGAGACCGTGGTGCTCAGATATTATTTGTGGAAAAGCACCGCGGCAATCGACTACAATTGCTGTGAATTTTTCGCTGTGTGTTATTCATTATTTTGACGACGACGACGAGTAAAGCAACAGAAGGCACCACCAACAGCAGCACATCGCCAGTAGTAGTAGTAGTAGTAGTAGTAGTAGTAGTTGTAGTAGTAGTAGTAACAACCACAAGGCGTTCAATAATAATAAAGAATAATTAGGAGATAGATTAACAATGTACAATTACATTCTATCAATGATGTGTCAGTCGATCAGTGAGTTTTTACATGATACCATCAATATCATTACTTGTTGGATATTCACCACCCACCCACCATCACTACCACCACTATTATCATCATCATCATCATCATCATCATCGTCGTCGTCGTCGTCGTCTAGCAGGATCAAACTGATCGAATGTGGTATTATCATTATCATCATTCTGATTCTCATGATTCTCATCATCACCATTATCATGATTATCCAATATAACGGAACTAACCCAACAGTCTGCTCGCAAGCTCGTAAAGAATGCTTTCGGACTTGACACGGCTCCATCTCCTCTTCTCTACAAAAATATGATGATGATGATGATGAATATGATGGCTCCATCTCCTCTTCTCTACAAAAAAATGATGATGATGATGATGATGATGATGGCTATTGCGGACAGTTCAAGAACAGAGTCAGAAGTGCTGATGGCTTGTAAATATGTATTGTTCTATTCCTCTTCTCTCTCTCTTCTGTCTCTCTCTCTCTCTCTCTTTCTCTCCCATGTCACTTACCCCTCTCTTATTGACTGGGTTGTTGTTGTTGTTGTAGTGCTTTCGTTGCTGCAGCTGCGGCTATATAGTATCCCAGCTGATAATAATAGGTAATGATGGTGGTCGTGGTGGTGCCGTCGATATATATATATATATATATATATATATATATATATTATAATTATATATAGTATACACCATGAATCTGTAACGTGTATGTCCAAAACAAATATGTAAAATATTACACGCACACACACACACACACAAATAAACCGGTATATTTAAATATATATATATATATATATATATATATATATATACATTTGCTTGTGTATGTGTAGTATTTATACGATGTGTATTACATATATTCTTTTGCAAAAACTTACGCGCAAAATGCATCGATGTGCGTGGCAATAGCTTCTTTGTGAAGAAGTGTCCAGGTTCTCCATATACATCTGATCAAGATCGACGACGATGACAAAAAGATCATGATGATGATGATGGTGATGATGATGATGGTGATGATAGCAAGAAAAGAAGGACGTTTGTGAATGGTATTACCGATGTAAGAATGTCGATGACTGTAATAATACTTAATAATAATGTTGATGATGATCACATAACGAGGAGGACGTGACACTTCTTTTTTTTCTTCTTCTTCTTACCTGGAAAGGGGTCAATCCCTAAGTGCAAACTTGGATCCTGCAGTAGTCGGTCTGATGGTAATATAGGAGAAAAAGGAGGAGGAGGAGGAGGAAGAGGAGGAGGAGGAGGAGGGAGGAGGCGGCGACAAAGAGTAGTATATAGTTGTTCACAGTAAAAAGATATTATTCTTGTTGTTCAAATATTTCTCAGCCACCTATCACAGAGCATCCAATATTCACATTGGTGATCTACTTTCTTCTTCTTCTTCTCACTTATCTTCCTTCTCCTCCTACTACTACTGATATTACTACTACTACTACTACTACTACTACTACTACTACAGATAACCAAGAACGAAAGCAACCGCTCCAGAACCTAAGATATATTAATATCATTAGTATTACAGAGTTTGATTGATTGATAATCAAGATTTGATGAGATGGTATTATAGTTATGTGTGAAAGTTGTTTAAGAACCAACGCCCAATTCCAAGACACATGCCTCTCCAGGTATAGTACAGGCAAGAAGCTAAAGAAAAGGAGGTAGCCATTGAATCATTATCATCATCATCATCATCATCATCATCATCATGATTATCATAGAAGACGATTATACCATGCCAATTATGAGATTATGAACAACCACATTAACAACATTAACAACACAACAAAACAAGAAAGACGAGATCGCTCACAAACTCAATAATAACCTGCATTGTGTACTCAAATTTGGACAAAACGTTGTCTTTCACAGCAGCAGGAGCAAATCGGCACCTATGATTCATGATGATGTACGATCGTGGCAAAAGAGAAATCAATATTCAATCCGACACGTATATTTATTGTTATGAAGATGTATTACGAGCACATCAACTTGATGCTTCTATTTAATCCTTCTTCTTCTTCTTTTTCAGTTGCTGCTTTTCAGATTGTTGTCTTCTCGTCGCTCTCCTCATACTTCAAATGAATACTAATATTACTGGTTGTAATTTAATTTGGGTTATAACCACTGTATCGTTTGTTATCATTATCATCATTCTCATCATCATTATCATCATCTGGCATCATAATTTTAGAAGATATTATGACCTAAGCGAGTAGATATTCATTGCACTAGCTAAGACTGCAGCCATTCTTGCGATCTTGTAATCTCCCTTGACAAGTTTAGAACTGCATTTCATCATCTAACGAACACCATAACAGAACACCAGTAGACACTGAGGTTGAGGATAAGGATTATTACGCATTGTTGCTGTTGTTGTTGATCATGTCTTTGCCGCGAAACAAGATTGAAAGATAAAATAATACTAGGAGCAAAGCATGCGCTGGTATCGCTGATGTAAAAAATCATTATTTTCTGCAAGTATAACTATTGCTAGCAGTAGCACTTCTATGAATCACCTTTGACGTTCTATTTGATGTTGATGATGCTGCTGCTAGATTGCTTTTTTCACCATGGTGTTGACGGCGACTAAGAATGCGATCAACTACTTTCTTGTACATCTGACCTATTTTTGTTATCATTATTTTATCATCACGAATCATCATATGATATGTATTCTTGAAGCATGTGAGGATGGCATTTTGATTCGATAATAGTATGAAACACCTATAAGCTGTTCATACCATCCTTCTTACTCTCACTACCTTCATTTTCTTCACTACGGAGGGCTCTCTCCAAAAGTCTGAGTCGCTTCATGAGTGATAACAACAGAGTATTAATATTATTGGTGGGCGAGTATTTTTTGTTTCATTTATCTTCCTTCTCCTTTTCATTATATTGTCATCTCCCCCCCCCCCCCTCTCTCTATGTATCTGTGTGTCTCGTATCTTATTCGTTTCCTGTTCCCTTCTCCATTCTTTATACTATCATTTTTTCGCAACAGTGAAAATACGAATAGAACGGCAGTTTCGAGTGAGTTGTTGAACCTCTAAGCTCTCGGACTGCGATACAGGAGAATCAATAATTTTACTGGCAAGAAGCTGCTTGAATGCCGTAGAGTCCGTCGGTATCTTTGAAGGACATCGTCGTCACAATAGACGAAGAGATAATATTTTTGATAAGGAAATGATAAAAGCATTGAGACGATGCTGGTATCTTACTCACCAAGTCTAGGATTTCAGCCGCCTCATCATCAGAATCACTGTCTTCACTGATGAAATAACAATCATTTATCAACTTATGCTTAGAATAATACGAGTGGAATGCTGCGGTTACTTGAAAAGGAAATCATAGTTAGTGGTTAAACAAAAAGATTCAACCTGCTGCTAAGGTAATTATCAGAAGAAGAGGCTTCCCTTCTTATATTGGGTAGTTCTGAATAATGTTTCGGCCCCCCGTAGTTCATTAGACCCTCCATTCGAAGTGACCGGGGAAAAGCACGACGATCTTCCCAATAATTGTGACAAAGGAAGCAAACAATAGCAAGAAACACCAATTTCTTTTGTTGTTGTCCACATTTTGCTGCTCCGGATTGATCTCTTGATGCCGTTGATACGACTTCCATCCAAGATCACCTCTTCATTTTCAGACACTGTCGCATACGTAGGCTTTTGCTGAATGGAGCACCTTGGGTTTGCTTTTATCTACGTGGTGTAGGACTTCATTCTTTCTTTCTTCTTCGTGACAAGATGTGTTCTTGGATCATTGGAATGAATAAATGTAGTGGTTCTTTTTCCAACAAAAAATAACCACATATTTTTTACCAAAATTCCATTCGTGAATTACGATAGATCGATACAAGAATAATAATAATTAAAACAGCAAAAATATTGCTAATAAATTTGCCGAAATAACCCTCTCATCATCAATCATATGCATCATCATCATCATCGATGATCTGGTAGAGGAACACAAGACAAACATACACAAACACACACACACACACACACACACACACACACATTCACTACTGTGGAAAAGTGCTGCTAGATCTAGATCTACGAAGAGCCTAGATCTACCACAAGGAATCGTACTACTACTAGATCTAATGACATGCCGATATTTTATCATAATTACTTGCATTAATCATTAGTTTTCCGAAACCGAAAGAAACAGAAGGAAAAAGACAGATGAAACTCACATATCAAAGCTACTTCTTCCCGCGGAACCGACAGGATTACTCATCCGATTTTGTAAATAAAATGATGTCGTCACTTTAGATTCTCCTTGAAATTAGTGAAATTCTTGGCATAAAATATCTAGGATCTGCTCATGAACTGTTCTTTGCCGCCATTCACTAAAAAGTAACATCAAAGATCATTTGTTTAAGAAGAACAACACAAGAGGCAGCCCTGCGGTGAACAAGGGAGTTCAGTTTGTAGATCTAATAGATCAAGTAGCTCTAGTGGTGTAGAAGAGAGATCTACCACTACATGTAAAAGAACAAACCCTCGTAGATTATAATACAAAGAGAAGATCAACCACCATTCAACGAAACACGATAAGCGAAATCGTGCAATTACTCGGGGAGTGAAAGAGATAGTAGGTGGGCAGTAACAAGGGGAAGCTGCCCGCGGTCAAGCCAAAGATGATGATGATTCGTAGCCCTGAGGATGCAGTATCAGATCACCAGTTCAAACGAGGAAAATCAAAACAGGTTTTCGTTAAATGTTTTTCTTGAATGCCGTCGTCATTGATATCGTAAGCATAGAATACGTTGCGTAGAGTCACTCACACCACCTCTTTTTCATTAGCAATTACACGATGGATCTCTAACCTCGCGGTCCACACGTTCGACTCGAACAAATTCTCCACCATATCTATTGGTGAGAAGGAAATCCTTTCATTTTGCAAGGGTAAGAGATGCCACTAGATTAAATTTGTTTGCAACAGAAGTCGTCTGTTCTTGCCTAGTAATCTAATCAGTAATTGATCTTGATCGAAAATTGAATATAATGTATTCCTTTGAAAAGTCTCGGAGTGCCGACTTCCTAACGCCAAATGCTGAGAACGAGTCTATGATTGAAATGAAACAACGATTGCAGGAAGAAGATATACAAAAGTAACTTGTGAAGTGAGAAGATAGAGATGAAGAGATCAGAATGCAATCAGCTTCTTTGCATTGTTACTTAGCAAAACTCAATCGTTCAATTTACAAATGTATTTTATAGAAAATTAGATGCTGTAAAGAAGCAACGAGAAAAGAA